>JAULCC010210865.1:0-12799 GCA_032358795.1 Nuttallia obscurata | reverse complement strand
ACTACAGTACACTGAAATAAATTGGGACAACAATTTTCCATTGTTTGTTTGTCATGTGATAAAAAGAATCCTACACTGGTTTTTATTTAATATAAAAAATTCTTCAACTCGTATCGGAAACTGTTATTAAGCTCGCCAATGCTCACTTAATAAAGATTCCTTTTACTCGTTGAAGAAATTTTTATTTTAAATAAAAACTCATGTAAGATCCTATATAGGGACAATGTATTGTCATAGCGTGCATATCACCGGCATATCATATGTGGCAAATTTCATTTGAATTTAAATCCTGTCATGCCTGCAGCTTGTATGAACACTGAAGTTTGTCAAACTAATGACAAAGATTCTGATGTAGATATAATGTATGTTAAATGACTAGGGATTTCAACAGATATCAGAAAGCATATACAGATATCCACAGAACTTATTTAGATCATATCTGTTGTTTTTTTTGTGTCATAATTTTGACATCATGTGTTGCTACAGAGTGCACTTATATTCTGTGTTTATACTGTAGTCAATTTTTTTCAGACTGAGTAATAGATAAGCTTAATTACTAATGCAATAGTTATATATACTCTTGAAAAACAGTAATGGTTGAAATGTTTGGAATTCCAATACAATCTGACTGATGTTGCCTCCTATTTGAAAAGAGTCAAAATTGTTCATTTCAATATATCCATGGGTATCATTAATATTGACTGATAGCAGGATATATACATGTACAACGACCTACCTTTTAAAGCAATCACTGGTTCAACAGGGTTCATCTGAACAGATTCAGCACTTGTCTGACCAGCGTATGAAATATTCCCATCTCTTGGACTTAAAACTGTTACCTGCAATACATCTAGTTGTGTCACCGGTGTCTACATGTCATATATACAAATAGCATATCTCATTTACGTATTTTCCTCTTACTGTATGTGACGTGCTCTGGGTGTTTAATTTCCAAAGTGCCTGGGGATTTCAATAGTGCCCAGGGACTATAGAGCCTGCGAATCTCATGGCGTGTGAAAATTATGACTCATTGCAAAATTATCTCTCTTACATGGATAAACATTAAAAATATGTATCTCATTGCATGTGAAATTACGACACATAACAAAATTATCTCCCTTACACAATAAACAACAAAATTTTAGGTGAATGAGAGAAATTTAAATAAAATTTGCTTGGCTTATATATGGTATACTATAACAGATAGAACATGATGTTTCGTGGGCAATGCAAATATATGGACTGGTCAGTCAGATCTGAGGTAAAAAAAAGGACCTCAGCTTTGCATTGGTCCATATCTTACTTCATGTCTGACTGACCAGTCCCTATATAGCGCCCTCAACACCATGTTCTATCTGTTAAATAGTGGTGAGAAAATAATGGTTTCTTCATTGGCTAATGAACATATGATAATGATAGAGTACAAATTTAATCGAAATGGACCAATTGAAAACTTGTAACAAAGTTTACACACTCATTTAAAGGTTTGAGTCCAAAGAACCAAATTAAAACAGATAACCAAGCTTGGCTGTGCCTCATGAAACTCAGTAATTATTGCAAATAAATTGCAGCATAAATATAATCAAACATCTGGAAAGCATAAGTATATATATTATATAGATATCATTATTGTCATCTGTTTTCTATATATCCTGTTGATCTACAAGTTTTACAAATTCATGTTGTATATGTATGTATAAAATGTGTGTCATACTTACCATGCATTTGCTGCTCTCTTCTTTTTTCTTGCCATGTCTTATTGCCATCCATTTGTCGGAAGAAAGGGTTACCCTCGACCATGTTACTTGATCTGGTGGAATTCCAACATGGGTCAGCTGTGATTAGAGTATAAATGTTATACAAAATTTTTATTGATCTCAACAGTATTTATTTCTTTTGAAAATATAAAACTCTATGACTGCAAGAAAGCATTGTTCAATTACTATCATTACTAAGGAAATATTTGCTATAACTTCAGGAATATTTTAATGAGAAATAAAATCCAAAATTTCAGGAGCATTTTTTGGGATGACTTAACCAGTGTTATTATTGTCAAACCATTGAATAAGCCCATGTGATATCATAAATTCATTGAAATAAAGACCAATTTAAGTCTATAATACAAAGGGGACTGAACCCAGGAAGGTCACTTTATCCTGACACCGACTAATCAGTCATAATGCTATTGCTAACCCTAAATCTTAATCTTGACTCAAGTGACATTTATGTTAATTTGTCGGTAAAGTTTGCGGACAGCAGCTATTTACAGAAAACAGGAAGTAAGCATCAACATATTAAGTACATGGTGATGTGGTGTATTCTATTCTATTCCCACAGAAAATCTAAAATTTAATAAAATTCAAAACCATACATGTACATTAACACTCCATTGAGTACAAACATAGTGATCCCTTTGGGCAGGTATAAAGTTAAACATGGAAACAGGGTTAAATTGAAAGTCAATCTATTTATCGTCAGCAGAAAATAACCTCTTTACCCATCTTGCACTCACTTTATCCCTTCCTAGTAGCCCGTTTGAACTGTTTTGATGACAGTTTTTGCCAATACTATGGTTTTCTTCAAGGTCATGGATGCTGAGGCAGTAGTAGTCTAAGTGATATTGATGTCTTCACTAACTTAACCACCCCCTGTTATTGATTATGCTTGGCAGTCTATCAAGTTGGTCATCCTAAGCCAAAATTCTTCATTCAGAAAATTTTTATTAGTATGATCTGCCCCACTTATGCATATACTGATATATAATAGGAATGAAATAAAAATTTCTTATTGAATTCTGATGAAAGAACTTTGTAACTATTTGTATATTTCCAGAATTAGTGATACATCAAAGTTAAAGGTGAGCATATCAACGTTCAAGCTGAGCATATCAAAGTTAAAGCTGAGTACATCAACGTTAAAGCTGAGCATATCAAAGTTAAAGGTGAGCATATCAACGTTCAAGCTTAGCATATCAAAGTAAAAGGTGAGCATATCAAAGTTAAAGCTGAGCATATCAAAGTTAAAGGTGAGCATATCAACATTCAAGCTGAGCATATCAAAGTTAAAGCTGAGCATATCAAAGTTAAAGCTGTGCATATCAAAGTTAAAGCTGTGCATATCAAAGTTAAAGCTGTGCATATCAACGTTCAAGGTGAGCATATCAAAGTTAAAGGTGAGCATATCAATGTTCAAGCTTAGCATATCAAAGTTAAAGCTGAGCATATCAAAGTTAAAGCTGAGCATATCAAAGTTAAAGGTGAGCATATCAACATTCAAGCTGAGCATATATCAAAGTTAAAGCTGAGCATATCAAAGTTAAAGCTGTGCATATCAACATTCAAGCTGAGCATATCAAAGTTAAAGGTGAGCATATCAACGTTCAAGCTGAGCATATCAAAGTTCAAGCTGAGCATATCAAAGTTAAAGCTGAGCATATCAAAGTTAAAGCTGTGCATATCAACGTTCAAGCTGAGCATATCAAAGTTAAAGGTGAGCATATCAACGTTCAAGCTGAGCATAATGATTTTGTTTGTTTGTTTAAATTAGAAATTTAATGTCGTTTTAACAGTATTTCAGTCATATTGAGACATCCAGCTCATTACAGGTGGAGGCAGACCCTGGGGGACATCTTAACACTATTTCAGGCGCAGAGTGCACCTAGATAAAACCACCAACCTACCACAAGCCATGCAGCTGGAAGACTTCCTCACTTAAAAAATCTGAAGTGCCAAGACCAGGATTCAAACCCACAGATGTGAGAGACTGAGAGATTGCAAGTCAATGACCATAACCACTTGGCCACAATTGATTTTTTACTTTTATCAATCATATTTTATTTCATAGTTTGCATACAAAAGTTACTGACACACATCATACTTATTGTCTATCAACAACTGCATGCCTCATCCACATGAAGTAGGAATTAGGACCTATTTAATTTGAATTTATTTTTAGCTTTTTCAGCAAATGTGATAACTGTCTAACAGTAAATAGTCCAGTTTTTTTTTAATAGCATTTATAAAAATATTAGCGTTACAATTTGATTGATTTCCAGCTTTAATTATCACAAATTAAGGTGTCAATGAATGTTCAAGATTCAGCTTAATTTGACTCACTCAAAACTCTTTCCCAACTCTCAGGCAAAAATGCGTAATCAATTTCATTGATAAATATCATTAAATAATGTTGATGAGGAAACTATCTTATTGGCAAAACCTGTTAATCAACATGAAGACATTAGATTTAGAAATCTGGCTGCATGCCCATGGGCACATTTTATGACACTCTGATAATTGCAAATCAGTTTGATTTGACAACCCCATGGGTAGACAAGCAAATCGAATATGCTTTAGACTTAAGAAGTTAAAACCTGACAAAATAGAATAGAATAAACATGATAAAATATTTTAAGTAGAACAGAACTGTTGTTATACTTTCAAACTTCTTGTATTGCTGATTTTTTGCATATACTGACTGTAACAGTCAGAGGTAGTAATTCAGTAATAGTTCAAGTTCACCTGTTATAAATTGCAGTTTTCTCACCTGAATCAGTTCGTTTATGGTTACCGGCGGGCCTTGTGCGGCCATATCAGCTGTCCTCACACGAACAATTACATTGTGGTAAATGAAACGAATCTCCAAACCGATCTAGACTTGAAATATCCTAGAAATTGTGTAATTTCAGCTTCAGCAACTTTGACACTTTACCGGAAGTAACTCTTCAGTTTGAGGTAATAATTACGCACAAATACACACTTCCGGCGAAAATTTTATAATTATTTCGAGTGGATGCGATTTAGCAGACTAGTAACGTTTTTATAAGGAACAGTTTATTGAGTTTACAGCAATTCATAACGATGTCACGACAAGTAAAACAACCGACAGGACAAAAACGTTTGACAAATGTTATGATTGTCCGACTAAAGAAAGGTGGAAAGAGATTTGAGATTGCTAGCTATCCCAACAAAGTTGTTTCATGGAGAAACAAAGTGTAAGTGATTTTCACAATAAGAATCAGCTTTTAAATGGCCTTGAATGGTGGTTTGATTAGATTGTCCGGGTGGTTAAGTCGGGAAAGCGTCAGTGTTAGCGTTGTGAGGGTCGTGAGTTCGAGTCCCACCTTGCCCAGGCAATACTTTTTCACATTAATTACAGGGAGGTAGGGAGTGACAGTGTTAGACCTGGCATTTTGTATGAATCACAGTATGAATCACAACTACTGTGAGTACTCGCCACTGTGTGTGATTTCATCAGACACAACACGGGTTCCTTGTTAATACTGGATTTCTCCAAAGTATTTGACAGTTGTACTTCAAGAACGCCTTTTACATAAAATGAAACTGTACAGTATAGATGGAACTATCAACTCCTGGCTGCATGACTTTCTAACAAATTGAAACATGATTGTCATGGTTATTTGGGTGGCCAGCCTCAGTAGACGCTGGAATTCCATAGTGCACTGTCTTAATTTGGGCTATTAGCCTTCCTGTGTCACATCAACAACCTTCTTGATCATGTAAAATCAACTGTTCACTTATTTGCAAATGACTGCCTACCATGTAGAAATATTAGAATAATAAGGGATCATTGTCAGCTCCAGGAGGACCTAAAGACTTGGAACAGTGGGTGACAACATAGGCCAGGGGTATGTTGTTTTAATGCCAAGAAATGCTATACGTCATGAATGTTAACAACAAATCAAACCATTTCTACCAACTGAACAACCCCATCCTATAGCAACTTGAAAGCAACTCTTACCTTGGAGTAACCTTTTCAAACAATCTTAGTTTGAAACTGAAGCACTGCCCACCATCATGCAGGAAAACCTACTTTTCATTGGTCAGATCCACATTTGAGTACAGCTCTAATATGTGGAACCCCCTTCTCCAGAGATTGAAAACCTACAGAGATTGAAAACCTAGAGAGAGTGGCCAGGTTCATCACAGGAGACTACACATCACGTGATACAGGGTGTCAAAGATGTTATACAACCTGCAAGTACTCTCTACTACAAGACTGCAGGAAGAGCATTTCTACAAATGGTCGTGGTTCTGTTACCAGCAATGCTGTGCTATTTCTATCTGACCCTCTCAGTAGTTAACTTTAAATTAAGATCCAATAAGTGACAATATTATATAAAGCACCATCTAAAACTAGTGTTTTAAACTGTAACACTGTATTATGCAAAAACTCATTTTTCTCAAGAACAAAATTGAATGGAAATATCTAGATTGATAAAAAAGGGAAACAACCCTTGGGCACTTTATTTTATAGTCTTAAGGGAGTTTACTTCCTTTGCTGGTCTTTAAAAGCATTGATCAGGAGCACTTGGCATGCTGTGCTTCCTATAGTTTTATTGAGGTATTTGACATAATCTAATCAAGAGCACCATAGAGGCCTGATACGGATTGACCAAATCACTACCTAGACTAAGCCAATTCTTAAGATCTGGCTGAATACACAGATCAGTTTATAGTTTATAGCCTTTAGGCATTCTTGTCAGCTAATTGGTAGTTCCAAGCACAACCAATTTTTTTCATGGGTGGTGGTTGTGGTGATGGGGGGTGGGGGGGGGCTGTCACTTATATAGTAATCATTCAATACCTTCAAGAATTGGAAAGAATGATGGCTGATGAATAATTAGTGTGTTTTCGACTTTTATCATATTCTTGATAACGGTTGTGTGCAGAGACAGTACAAGGCCATCCAGTGTAGAGAGCCATCCAGTGTAGCCACTGATACTCTACCAGCATCTCTCTTCCATTGCATATATGTGGAAAGGTCCTGCAGTGTACTAATCCAGATGCTGACGAGCCCTATTGGTTTTGAGCTCATCATGAATACATTTTGAAACACTATTGATGTGAGTTTGCATGTGTTTTTTACAACATTGCACTCAGGGGGACATTCTGTTCAGTGCTCCAGCTAGGAACTAAGTAAGGAAGAGTGCAAGTGCTGTAAGGGCACCAGAATGCACTTTGGGGGTGCGGTTTAGGGGGCCAAAGAAAATTTTGAAAAACGAAACCCTGAGTAACTCTTCTCCTGACTTTGTTTTACAAAAATCTCTTGATCCTTTGACTTTAACTTTAGAAAATCACAACTTGAAGTTTTATTTTTATTTACAATTTATATAGATAAATGAACATTAAGTTAACCTATGGTTATAAATGTTCAGGTGCTCACACATTTATAATTGTAACTGATACCTCAATAACTGGCACATATTTTCCCAATAAACAGGAAACTATATATATCCTGGTTCATGTAGGTTCTGTAATGTTGAGGATACTGAGGTCTGATAATATCTGAGATATCACAGGACCTCATGTCCTTTATGGTACATATATAGAAGTTCCACGGAGACTCGGTTCTGTAAAAGTGAGGAAGCTGTTGAGCTTGCTTGTTGAAGGTTGGTAGTTCTATAAACTGCCATAAACTGTTTCTATGTGACTTAAAACCCAAATAAACAAATACACTCGAATAGTATTTTAATGGTCAACACATACATTTTATTCCAGAGAGACTGATATTGATGAAGTGTTACAGACCCATGCTGTGTTTACAAATGTCTCTAAAGGAGAAGTGGCTAAAGCAGCAGATTTGAAGAAAGTATTTGGTACAGATAACCAAGATGAAATATGTCTGGAGGTAAAGTATGTTTATTTTGTTACAAACTGTTTTAGTTTGTCCAATACAATTGGGGCCTTGGTGATAACAAGCGTACACTAGAAATCACTAAGCATTTCACAGGTGTTGATGTTGTGGGTATGAATCCGACTTTGGCTACACAATCTTACATGTGATGAAGATATCCATCTAGCTTGTGATAAGTTGATGGTTCTACCCTGGGACTCCTGGAGTCTTCCTCCACCATAAAAAGCTGGAAAAGTATCCATATGAATTAAATTCATGTGTGCTACTTCAAAGCTTTGCCCATAAGGTATTCTTTCTTTGAAATCTGGTTTCCCTGAAAGTCAACAATGTTGTAAGTTATTGTTTGGTCATTATTTGGGAATTAATTACGGTCACTTCTCCTTTCTTAAAAAATATACATTTATTCCTGCTATTTTCTGGTAAAGCCTGCTATGGAATGAAAGTAATATCTGCTACTATATAGTATATAGATGATTTATATGCCTTGGTGCTTAAGTAGTCCTATATAAGAAATAGTACACACCACTGAGGGCCTCCTTACATTATAGTGCTCAACAGACCAAACACAAAGATGTTACATGTATATTTCTGATTTTTTTGATAAGAACAAATTCGATTTATAATGGATGATGAAAGATGTCGATTTGTTTCAATGATCGATTATGAAAATAGTCTGATTATGAAACACTATCTTCTACTAGTTTTTGTATGAAATCTAGGGGAAGCTAGTAATGATTTTGTAGTGACACAGTTTTTTTACTGATATTTATTGGCAATCATAGGCAATCCAAACATGGTTTGTTAGAAAAGTTTTTCCTTTACAGATATTGGCCAAAGGGGAGTTGCAGGTGTCAGAGAAAGAACGCCATGCTCAATTAGAGTCCATGTTTCGAGACATTGCAACAATTGTTGCTGATAAATGTGTGAACCCTGATACTAATCGACCATACACTGTGACAATGATTGAGAAGGCTATGAAAGACCTGCACTTCTCTGTGAAACCAACACGTAACACTAAACAACAGGTAAATCAGTGGAGTAGTAGATATGGTGTGTGCCTTCTGCTCAGGAGGCTCTGGGTTGGAGCCCCAATGTAATGTACTTATAATCTTCATTAGACACTACCTGCTGATTCCACCTTGGAAATTGACACAAGTGTTTTTATGCCCCCGACATCTATAGATGCAGGAGGTATATAGTGATCATCCTGTTCGTCCGTGCGTGTGGACGAGGTTAACAAGATTTTACCATTTTGTCTAGTATCAACAAAACTTGCTTGAATGTTTTAGATTGTTAAATGGTTATTGCCTTGGACCATTCCCATCTACATATAACACCCAACGTCCATTTGACCTTGACCTAATTTGGACTTTGAAAAGATTAAAATATGATGTCAAGGATGCCACCGGGGGCATAAGCTTTTATTGAATGTCACATTCATGTATATAAGCAATTTTAAAGCTTTCAACACAATTGATCTGAAATAAATGTTCAGACTCAATTATGGGTAAACAAGCTTTATCACATAAAACTACCTCTGACAGTATATTAAATACATAACTTGAATATCATAATACACAAACACTACTGTTTTGTCAATATTTGCGTCCTGGTCTGGCACCATGAAGTTCTTTAGAGCACCTGACTAAACTGGAAACCATGATGGTCACTTTTGGCAATATCATCAGATGACTTTAAAATTAGTTATTGTATAGAAGAAGGATGTAAACTAATAAATGTTCAGATGTTTGTGTATTCATTTGACACATTTTCCTGTTTTATGATATATAAAATAGAATTTTTATATTTGTTTTAACTTATTATCATTTTCAGTCGTCTCATTTATTTAAAAATTATAATAAATAAACACTCATGTATAAAAGCACATTATGTTGTACTCATTGTAAGGAATGGCAAACAGTGCTGACACTACTCAGATAGAGAATTGGCATTGTTTGAATTTGGTCTTTACTATCTGTATCAATATATGTGTGTGCAACATAGTTGCAAGTTTTGTTTTATAACATATCAGATACATCTGTTTTCAATTGAGCCCTAGAAATGTGTCTAGAGATTCATTGAATCAGTATTTGCTCTCTTCTAAATCCTTTTTTTAATACAGGATAGAGTATTTGGAAATATGTATATACTATATGTACATTACATTCTGCAGTGTTTTGCAAAGGATTATACCACAGGGGACATACTGTGACTCCATGAACCAAAAAGTTTGGATGGAATTGAAAACTTGAAATTACTTTAATGAAGAACTGTTTAAACTAGTTATATACTGACTAGGTGAACATAAAGCTAAAAGAAGAAGTGAATTTTGTTTGAATATACTTAACTAAATTTATTGCAGGCACTTGAAGTAATCAAACAGTTTACAGAAAAAGAAACAATAAAGATACAGCGTGCATATATGAGACTGAAGGTTGTGATACCAGGTAGGTAGACATGTGTATATAAGTCTGAAGGTTGTGATACCAGGTAGATAGACATGTAAATGAGACTGAAGGTTGTAATACCAGGTAGATAGACATGTATCTGAGACTGAAGGTTGTAATACCAGATAGAGAGACATGTTAATGAGACTGAAGGTTGTGATACCTGGTAGGATGACATGTATATGAGACTGAAGGTTGTGATACCAGGAAGATACACATGTAAATGAGACTGAAGGTTGTGATACCAAGTAGATAGACATGTATATGAGACTGAAGGTTGTAATACCAGGTAGAGAGACATGTACATGATACTGAAGGTTGTGATAGAAGGAAGATAGATATGTACATGATACTGAAGTTTGTGAAACCATGTAGATAGACATGTATATGTGAGACTGAAGGCTGTAATACCAGATAGGTAGACATGTGTATATGAGACTGAAGATTGTGATACCTAGTAGATTGACATGTGTATATGAGACTGAAGGTTGTGATACAAGGTAGATACACATGTGTATGTGAAACTAAAGGTTGTAATTCTAGATAGGTTAACATGAGTATATGAGACTGAAGGTTGTGATACCAGGTAGATAAGAGACTGAAGGTTGTAATACCAGGTAGGTAGATATGTGTATATAAGACTGAAGGTTGTAATAACAGGTAGATATGAGACTGAAGGTTGTGATACCATGTAGGTAGACATGTGAATATAATTCTGAAGGTTGTGATACCAGGAAGAAAGACATGTATATGATACTGAAGGTTGTGTTACCAGGTAGATAGACATGTTAATGAGACTGAAGGTTGTGATACCTGGTTGGATGACATGTATATGAGACTGAAGGTTGTTTGTGATACCAGGAAGATAGACATGTGTATAAGACTGAAGGCTGTAATACCAGGTAGGTTAACATGTATATGAGACTGAAGGTTATGATACCAGGTAGATATGAGACTGAAGGTTGTAATACCAGGCAGGTAGACATGTGTCTGTGAGACAGAAGGTTGTTATACAAGGTAGATATGAGACTGAAGGTCATGATGCCAGGTAGGTAGACATGTGAGACTGAAGGTTGTGATACAGGTAGATAGACATGTATATGAGACTGAAGGTTGTGGTATCAGGTAGATAGACATGTGTTTGTGAGACTGAAGGTTGTAATACCAGGTAGGTAGACATGTGTATGAGACTGAAGGTTGTGATACCAGGTAGATAGACATGTATATATGAGACTGAAGGTTGTAATACCAGGTAGATATAGGACTGAAGGTAGACATGTGTTTATGAGACTTGTCACCTAAGGTTGTAATACCAGGTAAATAGACATGTATATGAGACATGTGTATATAGGACTGAAGGTTGTAATACCGGGAAGGTAGACATGTATATGAGACAGAAGGTGGGAATACCTATGAACATTATATGTACATTAGAAAGAATTGCTTGTGCATGGTAGAAAGATTTAAATGTTTTTAGTAATTCAAATATGTAAAGATTACCAGCCATTTAAAGAGTTTTTGGCATGTATTATGTTTGCCTCAGTTACTTTTTGTATATTATGACATTGGTTACACATGTTTTAAGTTATAACACAGATTGTTAAAGTTAAATTACACTGTTTATTGAAAAAAGTTTAAATGATTATACTTTGTACAAGTGTATTCTGTGTTCTTTTCAAGGAGCCCCTTGTGGCTACCCCTGGCATGATTGTTAGAGCTGACTGATAGCGTGTTAATGAATGAGCTTTCTCTTGACTTTCATTTGTTGACATCAAGTACTATTCTACCCAGGAAACGGACTCGAAAGTGTTTTAACAAGCAATAGGCTTTCAACATAATTAAGCTAAAATAAATACGTTTAATGAATGGAGTTCCTGTAATTCAATTGTCTAGCTGCAATCTCTTGGCCCCTTATCACTGTTGGTTCAGATCCTGGTCTGGGCACTTAGGATTTTCAAGTGAGGAAGCCTTCCAGCTGACTTGCAGTAGGTGGGTGGTCTGTCTGGGTGCGCTCTGTGTCTGATACAGGGGTCCCCCAATATATTATCTAGCTATTATGAATTAAATTTATTAAATCCATGCCTTCGATTTTTTATCTTGATGTAAATGAGGTGTGGATCCAGAACATTTTTGACCATCATTGTGCTATAATACCTGTTCCAGTGTCGTGGAACCATAACACGCCATTTCACTCTTTCTTTTCAAGCCGTAATATAAAAAAAAATTATTCTGTTCTAAGAGCCCTTTGATGGACAACACCAACATCCTCTCTCCAGAACAAATGTAAAAATTCCCCAAAAATTGACTTAATGATTTTAACCTTTATCAAGCAAAATACAACTTCACAACAGTTATAAATCATTATCTTTCTTAGAAACATGTGTTGCTATAGAGAGGTTTAATGATTTAGTTTAAACTAACTTAAGTTTAGTTCGTTTCCTTGGTATAATCAGTACCTGGTGTCAAATGAAGGTCAGGAGAAATGTCCCCTTTGGGGCTTGAACATAACAAAAAAGTAGGGATAAAAGTTGGATTTTTTTTGTAAAAAAGTAGGGAAAAGTAGGGATTTTCAGAACCTAAAAATAGGGAAAGAAGGACTCTCTACTCACCTTTTTTCCAAAATTGATGCAAAAACAAATACAGACCCTTATCAACTAATATCCATGGCATTTTCTTCATTTAGGAAACCAGTCACCAGT
>JAULCC010210754.1:0-12799 GCA_032358795.1 Nuttallia obscurata | reverse complement strand
AAAAGAAATGTAAGCGTTAGTAACCGAAACATTTTAAAACTAACAGTAGCAGCAGCTCGATGTGCCATTATCAAAAAGAGATCTAAGACTAATGACAACTGTCTTGTGAAATAAAAAGAGACTTTTAAAAGCATATACTTGATCAGAAAGTTTACTATGTTAAAGAACCACAAAGTAGACATTTATCCACTTAGTTCATCAATATCACACCGATATATCCTTATTCACTTACAACACTTTCCTGAGACTCTATTCCCGAGGCTTTTTTTTCCAGATACCTATTTCACTGAAAGCCCTTTCATTTGCCAAATGAAATATTGCTGAAATATTTATCAATAACTAATAACTATAGTGTATAAAACATCAAAACTGTAAAGTTGATCCTTATTTTGATCCTTATTTTGACAAGTTTTGTGAGCATGGGGCCAGGACAACATAACGGTTAAGGGTAACACAAGAACTTGAGCTGTTTATAAGAATTTAATCAACATTAAACACGTCATCAATGTTGGGAGATATAAATGTCTACGTGATACAAACATAAGACAGACATTCAAACGTTGCTTTCATCACTAGTAGATTGTGTAGTTTGCCCTTTAAGTAGTGAAGTCTATCTTGTCGTCATCATATGAACAAATTCTGAAAAAGACATATCTTAATGACATAGAAAGAAGAAATCAATTGACACAAAATAGAAGACAATAACGCAAAGTAAAATGTATGCTACTGCAATATGATAAAATTGCCCTTTTGTTATTTCGAGTTTGCCGCTACCTACAGAAAATACAGTATTGGTAACATATTTTGATTTAAACTAGAACTGTTTTTGAAATTGCCTGTAACAAGTTTACATTTTGTTAAAAAATGAAGCAAATGTGAAATTACATTTCGAGATCATATATTTAACGAACGATAACACTGAAAGAACACATGTTTTGAATTTGAGAATTTGTACAAACACTTCTTGTGTACACTTTGACATCATTCACATTTAGTCAGAATAGGAGAAAAGTATTCCATATTTTTCATATAGCAAATTTTATAATTCATACCCTATTACTTTCTATGGGGCGCGTAAGACGGACCTATTTTTTTTCGATTCCGGTATTGCAGGTATTTCGTTTAAACTCCTAGCAATTTATGATACAACTTTATAAATTAATTATATAGAAAAAATCATACAAATTAACACTTTAGCCCTCTTGTTATTTTATTGCTGATGCTCGCATATTTGTCTGAAGGTGCATTTTGTAATCCCCCGTTTAATCCGAATACTGGTCCTACCCGGCAACTTTACTTATTAAATATCATGAATCGCGTTTAGAAAATGAGTTTGTATTTTAACACAAAATAGCAGATCTTTAATTATATAAAAATATTAACGATGCATTCAAAATATTTCATCTAAAATATAACTTTTTTCTATCTTTATTTGCAAATCGAGAGCGAGGAGTTCCATTTGTTTACCGGTGTATAGCAACGAAGTAAACTGTCCGAACAGTAGGAAAGGGATTTTAGAATCGACTATGCCCCGACGTATTGTAGAGAATATGTAACTGAACAAACTTTGGTTTAGATTTGATGACAATACAGAAAAAAATGAGAAAATGAATAACCTTATATCAAACAAGAGTTTGTGAAACATGAATGCCCCATAATTAGATAGTTACATTTCTGAATGACATTGACCTATGATCTACTTACCTCAAATAAATAGGGGTCATCTACTCATATGGACATCCCTACTAAATATGAGGTTAAACGATGGCTAATTTATTGATCGGAAACCACTTGGATGATAACAGTACTGACTGACCTGAACTTTGACCTACTGACCTCAAAAGATACAGGGGTTATCTACTCATCACCCTTAACAAATATGAGGACTGTAGGTTAATCAATGAAAGAATAGTTGTTGAAAATCATTTGGACATTACAGTACTGAATGCCCTTGACCTTTGACCCACTGACATAAAAAGAACGAGTTATTTATTCATCATCACGAAACTCCTTACCAAATATGAGGACTGTAGATTAATCAATGGATGAATAATTGGTCGGAAACCATTTGGAAATTACAGTACTGTATGACCTTGACCTTTGACCTACTGAGTTCGAAGGAAATAGATGTCATCTACTCATCAGCATGATCTTCCCTACCAAATAAGAGGAATGTAGGTTAATTGATGGCTATGTCTATGATCGGAAACCATTGGGATAATCACGAACCTCCTTAATAAACATGAGGACTGTAGGTTATCAGAGGATGAGTTATTGATCGGAAACAATTTGGAAAATAACAGTACTGAATGACGTTGACCTTTGACCTACTGAGTTCAAAGGAAAAAGTGTCATCTACTCATCATAATGAACCTTTTAACCAAATATGAGGACTGTACGTTAAAAGATGGATGAGTTATTAATCAGAAACCATTTGAACAATTACAGTACTGAACGACCTTGATATTTAACCTACTGACTAAAACGAAATAGGGGTCATCATCTTATCATCATGAACTTCTCTACTAAATATGAGGACTGTAGGTTTATAGGTGGATGATATATTGATTGGAAACCAACAGGATAATTACAGTATTAAATGACCTTGACCTTTAACCTACAGAAAAAGGGGGCATTTATTCATCCTCATGAACCTCCCTATCAAATATAAGGACTATAGGTTTATCGACAGATGAGTTTTTGATCAGACACCACTTTGAAAACTACAATTTTAAAAGACCTTGACCTTTGACCAATTGACCTCAGTAGAAATAAGGGTATTCTACTTATCATCATGAACCTCCATACCAAATATTGGAACTGTAGATTAAAAATAGATGAGTTATTGATCGGAAACCATTCGATTTACCGACCGACTGACAGACTGTCCAACCGACCGACTGACATGTGCAAAGCAATATATCCCCATTTCTTTCAGAAAGAGGCATAAATATACAATAAAAAGGTCATTACATTTGTATGGAATTTTTTCTGGAACTCGTTGTTTTGGCATAAAACAGTAAATAGTTTGTCTCTGCCAAAGCAACTGGTGCAATAAATATTTCCCATACACATTCAATAACCTAAAATATAATATTAAAGAGCGCTATGAACGTTTATTCTGGAAATATTTTATTCTGCTGATTGTCAATGACTCAAGAAAAATGCCTTAAACTAATCTCTGTCAGTCAAAGACATGGAAACCTCGTTCATTTCAAAGCTTTTTTGATGAGATTAAAATATGGACGTAATTTTGAAACTAATTTGCAGGACCTGTCATCAATACGATACCAGAAATAACTGCTAATATTGCCAATATATTTGAGAGAAATATTCACTTTTATTTTACAACCCCAGAACGATAGGAAAAAGCAAGCACTCGTGTACTGCACAAGTTATATGTTAAAAGTATTTTTATTATAAAATTAAAAACCAATTGAAGACTAAACTTATGCTTCGTCCCGTTTAAGAAATGAAATGTACCTTCATAATTGACCTGTCCATCGCCATCTATATCGGCTTCTCGTATCATCTCATCAACCTCTTCATCTGTTAATTTTTCACCAAGATTTGTCATCACGTGTCTAAGCTCAGCGGCACTGATAAAACCGTTTCCATCTTTGTCAAACACACGAAATGCTTCTCTGATCTCTTCTTCGGAATCAGTATCCTTCATTTTTCTAGCCATCATTGTAAGAAATTCTGGGAAGTCTATGGTTCCATTTCCTGAAAAACGTAAAATTGAGTACAAGTTACAGACAGTGGTTCAAAAATGTTTGAAAGTTTTTGAAACAAAATGCTTAAAACTATATGTATTTACTTATTCCAGTACCAGCAGTATATTCCAGATCGAGTTTGATCTGAAGGGACGTTAGCAGATATCTGAAAAGTATATATATTTTTCCAACATGTAACCAGTTTGGACCATGACAATGGTCATCGTCTTTATGTACTTAAGACACCTGACCGATCTTTGCAGCAAATGCATACAACTTTGAGTGAGTGAGTGAGTGAAATGGGGTTTTACGGCACGTCAGCACACAAAGGCTATATTGCGCCGGAGTATGTATGTGGTGAATGCAATGGTGTTTAGGTGTCGATGTTTGGTGGGTTTCTACCACCTTGCACTCTCAAGTAGTGGGCGTATTCTATCCTCCCCACTTCCCACAGGGGGTGCATACAACTTTGAAAACAGATGCATTTTTGTCTCAACATAACCGGGCTGAGTTTTACAGTGAATGTCTTCAATTTATGAAACGGGGACTATAGATCCAGTTACAAAAATCAAGAAATGTAACATTTCTTTATTTTCTTTAAAACATAAACTAAGTTTACCAGTTACCGTCAGCGTCCACTTCGTTGATCATGTCCTGAAGCTCCGCCTCTGTAGGGTTTTGACCTAATGACCTCATTACTGTCCCCAACTCCTTGGTCGTGATGGTACCGTCGCCATCTTTGTCAAACAGGCTAAAAGCTTCCTTAAACTCTGCATTAAACAAAACATACGATTTAAACAAAACACGGAACATTTCATTCTTTGATATTGTTTATATATGCTTCACGTGGAAATACATTAGAGGGATTGCAGAAAACGAGCCGCCGGTTATATCGTGAATTGATTTATGCTCGAAAGCCGAGGGCACAGTGGTGTATAGGTTCTGGTGTTTACATTGGGCACAGGAGGTTGTGGGTTCCGGCACCTGGCATGACCTTAATTAAACACAGGTACTAGTGTAACTCAGGAAATAGACTCGAAAATGTTTTTTTTAACCAAAGGTTTTCAACTTTATCGAGTTTAAATCAAAACGTTTATAATAAATGCTTTTACTTCTTATTTATGAATCAGACTGAACTGTGTACAAACTGGTGCTGGATTTTTTTTAGTTTAAAGATATATAAAGTAAGTTGATACTGTACTGAATTGCTCAATAGTTTTATGTTTTAACTCAGCCATTGAATGAAAACTAAATTGATAAACTGTGCTTAAAAGAAGCACCAAAACAACGTGTTCTTTATTTAAGGAATTGAGACATCCATGTAATTCAAACACTGTTCATTTTGAAGTTTTTAAAAAGAACTGACACGGCTTCTCTCAATGTCTTATTAAAATATCAAAAATATATAATCCAGTAATCTATGAAAATATTCCATATTATGATAGATAATCAGCTGATGAAGTATCAAGAAAAATTAGCATCATCTATCAAATAAAAGGCAGTATTAGACGAGTTATAAAAGAATAACATACGTTCTTTTCAAATGCATACCTGCTATCTGTTCTTCGGTTAATTGCTCTACTTCAGTCTAAAATAGAAACAAGTACAACCAAAGAGTTCTAGAAAACCCAAAATTCCATTCCATCAAGTAATGTTACGAGATCTAAAGTCATTTAAATCTGAGATCATCTATATATCAGGGATTTATTAGTAATCCTTTTTTTGAACATTTGATGTCAATAATCATATTTAATAAGAGCACAGATGTCCGTTTGCATTGAACTAAAACTACAATTCTTATATTCCGAAAAAGGTAATTACACACATGTTCGATGGACAACCGACAACCGAAGATCCTGAAATTACGGGTATGGGTTATAAAAATGGTCAGCCTCAAAGTTCAAAAATGGCTATCTTGACCCACAAAACCAAACTAGGATATCACTTTTTGGCTTGTTATTCCTTTTGGTAAATTACATGTTGGACATTTACGGATAGCTGTCAACCAGAGCTACACATTAAAAAACACATTTCTGATTCATTATTTCTACCGAACCTTTGCGACATTGGACAAATACCTTGAAAATATTCAAATAAGCTACTACTTAACATTCACCTTACACCATCAATGCTTAACAACGGTAAACACATTACGTGTTAGATCCCCTTCTATAATGCATTGTATTATTTGTAGATAGAAAAGACACATCCCATGGGCAGCTTGAAGTGCTACCTAACAAACCCCTTATCAGCAACAGTTAAACCACGGCGATCAAGTTATGTTAATTTGCCTCCTCTTTCTCTGAAACGTAAATTCCATTATTGTAACAGTAACCTGGAACCATGTTGCGGATAGTAGCTAACAGATAAACTTATAGTCTCAAGACTGGTGGCGGATGAGATTGGAGTCATGGTAGCGGATAAGCATGGAGAAATGACAAGACTGTAGGAGGATAAGAGTGGAACCATGCTAACTTTAAACGCAGATGAACAGTTCAAGGCCGCTGTTCCATGTGTACGCATCTATAAATATCGATCAATTAAAATAGTAGGGTTTATTCTATTTGTACGTGTGCGCATGAAGACATGGTACATGACACACCTGTTGGCAGATTAGAGAGGGGCATGGTAAATACGTTACCGGATATCAGTGGCGCCATGGTAGATAAAAGGCATGGTAAACAAATTCGCGGATATCACTGAGCCATGATAAGACTGTTAGCGGATAAGATTGTCACCATCGTTAGACTGTCAGCGGTAAGGCAGAAGAGTGGCGTCATTGTTTTATCGGAACAACCTTTTATCACTTTATTAAAGACGCTTGAAGTTTCCTCGATTTTAGACGATTAATTTCCGACAATAATTCACGTTTTTATATCAATACGTATGTGCTATAATCCTTTCTCCAAAACGTCAAAGAGTTAAATACTACTATACTTCCAAAATCCTTATCTATCTAAGAATCTAACGTAATGTATAAAGTGGCTTAATCTACACGTTTATCAACATGCATAGAACAGCACATTTAACCAACATTTAGTCATAAGTGATCCAAGGAAACCCCAGCTCCGTATGATTATTCTGTGTCCGTAACAGATAACTTGTCATTGGGAAAATATTTAATAATATATTTCTCGTGTACGTTTATTCTCATCCCCAATAATTAACCCTCTACAAGAATTTAAGATCAAATATATTACATGACCTTTGATTTTACATAAATCAGTTGCATACAAGAAGGACATGATCGAATCGGATACTGTAGGTTTACTATGGTTACCTTTTCAACAAAAACATCATACCAAATGCAGCGAAGCTAAAACAACTTACCATGTTGTCTCGTTAGTCCTGTAACTAGCTGTATAAATGCACAACGAAATCTTTGAACGTGGGCTTGGTACATATATTTTGTCGCATTGCGGCAATATCCTCCACTCATCCGTGTAATCCATTATTTGAAATTTAAAAAAAACAACAAGTTGGAATGAAGTGAGATTATCCAGCTATGACATTATATTAAACGAAGTATAATTTATTCTCTGCACATTTGCCTGAATACAACTACCTTTTATGAACATGCTAATTGCATGGTTGAATTGAATACGGACGTTGTGTATCTACGGTGTTATTGTATGCTTCCTTTCAGCGTAAGTTTATACCAAACATACTCGGTTAATGATGTACACATTAAAACGGTACACATGATAAAAAAGTAAATGTTTGAATTCACCTTATAGTCAGACACACGCAATTAATAATCATATACAAACTTTGGCTCAATTCCATTTTCAGACTTTTGTGCCCGTAAGGCAGAATAATGTAAAAGGTAAGGACAAACAAATTCTATTGCCAAAACAACATCTGCAAAACTGATAATTGATCCGCAACATGGCCTTAATGTCCTTGTAATATTTGTTGCAACATACAACGTCTACAGGTACAACTCTGTTGATATGTCAGTTTTTTATGTGTGTTTTAAATCACACAGACAAATTTCAAGTGACATGGCGTCTTTTCGAATTCGGCAAAGAAGAGAAAGCTAACACAGTGCCCCTATGGGCAATGAACATTTGAGTACTTCAATATTTAAACATCTCATACACACTCATAATTGTAGCTATTGATATATCTAAACATTTAAAGCAAAAAAGCATATTAACCTGGTCATAAGATTGCATTAGAATATTTTCAAATTTCTATTTAGGTCACTTACATGCTTTTGTGCTCTTAATGAATGCTTCTGTGAGTTATATTATAGCATTTTTACTTTTATTAAGATCGGAAAATAAGCAATATTGTTACAACGTCGGTTTTGTTTTAAAAATGAAAAGAATATTCGCAATTTAAATGTGTTATATATTGCCATTGCAAAAAAGCCTTTAAATCATTAGTTGTTCTATACCTTCACTGTTGTCAAAATTTTTCTTACATTTAATGACTCTTAGAATTTAAATCTTCGACTTATCCAGTACGGGGGCCTCAGTGGCCGAGTGGTTATAGTCATTGACTTCCAATCTCTCAGCCCCTAACCGCTGTGGGTTCGAATCCCGGTCTGGGCACTTCGTATTTTTCAAGTGAAGAAGCCTTCCAGCTGGCCTGCTGTATGTCGGTGGTTCTACCCGGATGCGCTCTATGCCTGAAATAGTGTACAGAGGTCCCTCGGAGTCTTCCTCCATCTGTGATGAGCTGGACGTCGAGATATGATTGAAATACTGTTAAGGCGATTCCAAAAAAAAAAAAACACTTATCCGGTACACATAGGAGTTACATAATGCCAACAGTCAATAGGCATAATAAGGGGGCCTCCGAGGCCAAGTGGTTATAGTCGTTGACTTGCAACCTCTTAGCCCCTCACCGCTGTGGGTTCGAATCCCGGTCTGGGCACTTCGAATTTTTCAAGTTAGGAATCCTTCCAGCTGGCTTGCGGTAGGTCGGTGGTTCTACCCGGTAGGCTTCTGTGCCGGAAATAGTGTAAAGAGGTCCCCCGGGGTCTTCCTTCACCAGTAATGAGTTGGACGGTGCAATTGGACTGCAATACTGTTAAAGCGACGTTAAATTTCAAATAAAAACAAACAAAACAAAATAAAAAATAGGCATAATTAAAGCTACTGCACTCCAGATATGACCTAGGGTAGCGAATATACGAAATCTGTTGCAAATGTTGAAATATATTCAGGAAACATGGATGCAGTATGATTGGATGTGATACTTGCGGAAATACAAAAATATATGTCACTCGAATTTAGTAATTTACCTCTAAAACTTACCCCGTTAGTCACGCTGTAGACGTTTTTAGCCTGGTTAGACTACATGTGAAAAAATCAGTTTAACTGTAAAAAGTTTCATCCTGAAACCTCTTGCAATCATCTTATTTTCATATTTACAAACTTTGGCAGATGTTTTGAAACTTACCAAATCTGCAGTTCCGTTCACCAAAAACTACATTGTACCTTGTATCAAATGCCCTTTTTGAGCAACATCTACACTAGTGTAGCCATACGATTCCATCGTTGGATTTGCCTTTATGTTTGAAATAAAGAGCGACAAACTCCTGAATTAACATTTTAATGTTTACAAAAATGTGTGACTAGATTATTTACAATATGCTTATTTCAATATTGTTATATTGTGATATTTGACAATGTATACTAATAACCTATATACATGTACATGGTTAAACATCAGCGTTGTTTAATAATGACGTCGGTACGGAAGAGGGGTATAGTTTTCTTTATGAACATCAATAATAAGTATTGCCAACCCGGTTTTTGAGGCATTCTAATACTTTAGATGGCATTAAACGACAAAGACGTCGCACCAGTAGAATCGGACATGAACATGTTCCTCACTCAAAGCATTGGCAAGCTCATTACGTGTCCATGGGACTGTGTGACGTTGTCGTACTCTATTCCTAATTTGTCCCAAACATGCTCGATAGGGTTTTGATCCGATGATTTTTAGGGCCAATCGAGGATGCTGCTTTCATTTGTACTTATAGGGATTCATTTGTGACTCTTGCTTTTTACAAATGAGCGTTACCTGACTGAAAGGTAAGACGTTCACGTTGACCTTGCATCATTGGAATAATAACAGGCAGCAACATTTCGTCATTATATCTTCTGGCGATCATATTTCTTTCATTTACTATGAGTTTTGAACTTAACCTATGCTTTATGGCATCTAAACCATCACACTCCCCCTCCGTATCGGTCATGTTTCGAAATGACGTTTTCGTTGAACTGTTGCCCACGTCGAGGATATATACGCGCTCGGTCATCAATGTGGAACAAATTAAAGCGCGATTCGTTAATGGACACAAATTAGTTGCATGTGATTCTGAGCCTAGAGACGCATTGCTCTACGATGACGTTCCAATAGACTGGGCCCTCGATAGGGGCGATTGCAGCGAATTTGATAGTCTCGGAGTTGACTAGACACTGTCCTCTAATATATAGGCATACCATAAGTTCCGATGTACCCGACAGCTTTTGCTTGTGCCGTCGACAAAAAGCGTTCGCACAAAAGACGTTGATAGAGGATATCTGATGAGTTTTCACTTTATATAAAATTTTATTACACGAGTCCAGGAATCTTTATTAAGTGAGCCTCTGGCGAGTCTAATAAAATTTTACATAAAGTGAAAACAAATCTGATATTCTTTTTACCACATGACATAAAATAAAAGAAGATAAAAGCTGGAAATTCAATTTAACTATTTTTGATGTATGACGTTGACCAAAATTAATAACGACGCTATTAAATATATTAATAATCATGAGCCAAAAAAGAAGATCCACACTTAAGTGGGAAAATTCTATCAAACCTCTGTCTAGAAGTCAAAGTTGCATAAAACTCAAAACTTTTACAAATAAAAGAACTATTTTTGACTTCAAGTCAAAAGTTAGTTTATTTATGTAAACAATGCCGCCGATAAAAATATTGGTCTGGTGAATCTGTCCTTATATGTAATGTGTTGATTGTATATGAAAATATGTGATGATTAAAATTACCCCGGAAATAAGCAATTTCATGTGATAATTGTATGTATATGTCTTGGAGGGGAGTGGTAACCCTCGGTGCACCTGAGCTAGGTCAGTCATTTTCCATCCCAGTATCAACAAATCTTCTCATAAAGTGCACAATAATCCATCTACTCATATAAAACCGAGTTACGACACCAGACTGGGAATCACCAGCAAAGAGAAGGCCGAACATTCTGTTCCGATGGCATTTTGATTTTCGCTACCTTGCGATAGTATTGTTGTGTATTTGATTGTAAATCGTTCATAAAACACACAGTAAATGGTTGAAACAACACATTGTATAAGGATTTTTCGATCACCACGGGCTCAAACCCCGATGTACATGTGCCTGGCAAACCAGTGAAACGGTTAAAATGCAAACAAATTCCGCCTAAATGTTTAGAAAAGGAAACGTTATGCGTAAATATTTTCGATTTCTAAGATAATTGTGTGCTATATTGGTTTTAATGCAAACTATACACAATGGCTATATCAGTCACGTTAATTCCCTCTAAACAGGTTTCAATTTTGACTGGGTTCCTTTTGCATGGGGTATTCCGGGATATGAAGAGAATCGTATTTACAAGTGAACAGTCCATGAATCATATCGGTATTTGACCTCAACAGCAGATATACTCTCGCTACCCCAAGAATACTTAAATTACGCCACCAATTGAACTAACCAACAATTATCCCTATCTGAGTTTTAGATTCCGGTTTAGTGGTTGTTGCCATGGTAGTTGTGGTACTTGATATCTCTGTACTTAACGGTGATGCAATTTCACAACTGATCTGACTATTGTCATCAACACCGTTAAGTTGTAGAATGAGACAAAAGTAATAACTGTTGCCGGCAGTAAGCTGGAAGAAGGTATACTGAGTTTCGGCTTTATGAACTAGTTTAATTATTTTTGGAGCATTGCTTGGACTCATTTCCAGCCTATAACCTGTCACATCAGTTTTGTCGTTTACAGTCCATGTTAAAGTGATAGAAGTTTTTGTTTTAGTTCCAATATACAGTTTGAAAATTGGTTTTGGTCTTGGTGTTGTAGTTGTTGTTTGAGGTGAAGTTGATGTACTGGTAGTGGTGGTAGAGGTTGTTGTAGTGGAATACAGATCTTGACACACCGGTTCAACATAACCAGGAGGACAAGAGAGATCTGATTTATCAAAATCACTGAAATACTTATTTGCAAGTTCAGGAGGGGTAGAACATGGACCAGCTATAGTGTGTGGTGCATCAATTGCCTCTGGTAGGCTTTTTATCCAGTCATAGTACCAGATAATCCGACAATCACAGGCCAAGGGGTTTCCAAACAGAATAAGTTTTGGCTGTGAAGGAAAGTCATTAAAAACACATTTGCTTACACTTTCTATCTGATTTCCAAACAGATCTATGGAAGAAAGCGTGTTGCGTGGTCCATAAAATGTTTGCTGGTTCAGGAATGTTAAACTGTTTTCTGTCAGTGCCAAAGATTGAAGTTTTGTATTATTTGCAAAAACTCTGTCAGGCACTGCTGATAGTCCTGTCCCTTCAACATTAAGCACATGCAGTTCAGTAAATCTTGCAACATTTTCCCAAAATTGATTTTTATCAAATGAATTCTTCTCTATGAACAGACGTTCGAGTGAATTCTCAATACCTTGAAATGCGTTTGCAGCAAAAACTATTGGTTGATTATTGGTGTATTGTTCATTCAATCTTAGTTCCTTTAATGCAGGACTGTTACTAAACGAACTTGTCATAACATTTGTTATTCTGTTATATCCCAAGTCCAAGGTATGTAACTTAGCTAGTCCAGTAAACATAGTGTTGTCAATGGATGTCAGTTGAATATCTTGTAAATTCAGGTAAACTAACTTAGGCATAGTTCGAAAAGTGCCACCAGGAATTGTGGCAAACGTATTGTATCCTATATCTAATTGGGCTAACTTCGTCCAGGTCCGTAGTTGGAAGATACTAAAAGTGCTTGATTGCAAGTTGTTTTGTTTCAAATGCAAGAACTCCAGTGTGTCCTCCACTCCATTGAATGCATTGCCTTCTATCGTTCGCAGATTTTC
>JAULCC010210643.1:1058-12801 GCA_032358795.1 Nuttallia obscurata | reverse complement strand
CCTATAAATATCGCACACCTCTCTGTGAATATCTGTAGCTTTCAAGCCAAGTACCGACCTACCTTTTATATAGGCCCAAATTTCGAGCACATTTTCAGCTCTTTTCCCAGGCATTTTGTATGCAGTCTAACGAGAAGGCTTTGGAATAACGTGTACTGTACCGAGGTCAGTGAAGTTATGAGAGAGATAATTCGCTATGTTACGCACAAGTGGTTACTGTATCTGTTGCTTTTATTACAGTTTTTACGCTTTGCGCGAGATAAAGCTTCACTTGCATTATTTTTCAAACGCCCCTCGTAACATTCTCTTCAGACCTGGCAAAATCTTTATTAAAATGATAATTAAATATCATGTGACATAGTTTCATAGTTTAGAATTATTTTGCAAGATCTTTTAGCTATAAAACCTATAGTGGTTGTGAGCAACAGCATATGACATATTTCTCAAAGTATTTCTGGTACTGCAAACAGCGCAAACTCACACCAGCCTGATTCTTAGCAGCATCTAAAGAGAATCCAAACTCTTTTTCAAGTTTGATAAAGCATTACAGGAAATGCTGATGACTTTAAAATAATGGAGATCCTATTATGGTTTACACATTGAACATGCACTTTTCCGTGACTGAAAAATAAAGATAAAGTAGTCGAGATTATTCAAGTACAAAATATCTTATTGCAATATGAACAAGAATGATATTTGCATAACGCTGTAGATTGTACGTATGGTAAGGCACAAAAACTTTTAAAAAACTTTCTGTGTAACGCATTGTAGGCATGATGGACTGGCGTGGTATCTGTCAGTTCTATCCTCATCTGTAGATCTTCAGCTGAACCAATATCATTGTCATATCTAGAAAAGGCATTGCACTCCTCTCTGAGAACTTTTCTTACCTTTTCCACCTGCTGTTCGTCCAACTCTGAACTATCTAAACTTACCTGTGGAGACCATTTGTCATCTGCGCTCTCTTTTGACTGTGTGTTTGGACCATCTTGCTCATACATACCTGAAACTTCCTTTGCTGTATAGCTCCCTGAGAGGTAACCCAGACTCACTTCCGACTCAAGTGTCTCTAATATCCCAAGTCTGTACCCCTTGGGCAAAATTTTGTCTTTACTAGTGTAATTGGTAACTATTAGCTTAACCCAGGCAGAACTACCCCCCGTTTAAAGTAACAAGTGTCTCATCCATACCAAGTCCAACCGCTTCAATATCTACATTTGGCAAAAAATATTATTTGTTGTGCCCTGCTTTAGACCACCATAAAACCTGGCCTTGACCACTTGTGATGACCCCTTCGGGATAATCACCTTCTTCCTGCACACCGTAACCATACCAATTTCTAAGTTGTCTTGCATAATAATCAACTTCATGTTGATTTTTCATTGACAAGGCATTTTGTAATGATTTAAAACAAGCACTTGTGTTCATTATACTGTCAAGCTGTTTAGTAACATTGTAACCTAGTGTTGGCTTATCAGCTGCAGTAGCTGATGTTACAAGAAATGGTACCAAAAAGTGGTTATCACTACTTTTGTCAACCTTATTACTGAGACTTAGAGTAAAATCTACTTCTACAAATCCTTCAAAAGGTATGGTTGCCCTATTTGCTGATACAATGGTTAATTCTCCCTCTACCAGGTCAGACATAGGTCATGTCTGGTAGGTTACGGGTAACCCATGAGCCGTTCATCAACGAAACCTGGGCACCAGTATCCCACAAGACCTGATGCTTCTTGCCTGACAACATTATTGTCAGAACACACTGCTCGCCTACTACATCAGTCAGTTTACTTTTGGCTAACGGTGTCATGTTAAATACATGACCCCTAAGCGCTTTTAGATTGGCGTGTTGCTGATCCCTCTCAAGCCTGCCAATGGTCTTGCAAACATTCTTGTGTTCAGCCCAATGAGACCCCTGGCAGCCCTGAGAGTAATAGCTTGCAACATGGCAACCTTTACAATTATGATAACTATTGGTTCCACAAAATTTACTTTGGGGCGGATCCTTAGAAGTCACTACCTGCCCCCGCGGTGGGACTTCTGCTCGTTTCCCGAACTGGATTTACACCCACGTTTGAAATGTTCGCTTGAACCACACTTCCAGCAGTGTCCACACCTGGTTAAGCCCTGCTGCTGGCACTGTTTGCATGTAATCATTCTTTTTCTGTCTTCTCTTTCGGCTGCTGCCACTGTCAACTTCTCTTTTATTAGTTCCTTCAGTTCATTCATTTCAGCCTTCAAATCTTTGAGTTCAGAATTTTCACGCTGCGCGGTGTCTGGAGTCCTTTGTTTGAGTTCTGAAAGTTCCGCTAATCTGTACTTCCCAAACTTTGTTTGTCTCTCGGTCTCACGGGATACTATTTTGTTCATCATGTCAATCAGGGCCTCATCCTTGAAGTTAACGTCTTCAAGTGATGGCTTTAAATCTTGCCTTATTATGCTGTCCAGTGTGTAATGACCGTCGGAATAGGTTTGCTACCAAGTCCTCACTGTATACGAATTCCTTCTCTTCTTTGGTAGCAAACAAAACCTTTTGCTTAAGGTCCAGTGTGAATCAGAAATTCTGATGGTGTCTCTTTGCTGGTTTAGTCAACTTGATCCAGTTCATTATACAGTTCAGTGGCCGTCTTCTCATTTTAATGAGCCCGCAGTATGTTTAACGCCGTGTCCAGGTCTAAACCCTCCTTCCCTTCCGGGTAGCGCCTCAAGACAGATATGGGTGGGGTGGCTTTAATAATGGCATCTATAACATCTACTGCATTGTATTTCTTTGCACGAGCATTCTCAATTTGTCGCCGAAGGGACATGTAGCTTATTCCTGATTTTGTGTAAATTTGCTCTGAAATTCAAGTTCTTTAACCCAAGGTGTAGATTTTGTGGGTTCTGATGGAGTTTTTGGTTCAATTTTGATGGTGGTTGACGTTTTGTCGTCCAAATTCATGTTCAGTGCCAGGATTGCCGCCTTTGCTGAGGTTTCTTTTGTAAGTTGTTTAAGAAACCGTTCGTCGACCAATCAAACAGCAACTGGACGGGTGAGCCTCTCAAGTCTGCCATCGTTATGATCTTGTTCAGTCACTATATCCTTCTGTATATCGAGTGGGGCACAGAAGATCTTTCCCCGCAGTAGCTTCCCTTTGTCTTCCAACCCCGACATCCTTGATCAGATGAAATATCCCGGACGAGCCCCCAAATGTAATGCCGTGTCCCAGTCACCTTATTCCATCACATCCCTGGGGAGAAAATGAAGAGTTTACTTAACTGCAGGTTTCGAACAGTGTTTTAATGATGCTTGCTTACATGTGACAGCGAGCACCCAGATAACCCCGATTTTTGTACAGTTGGCTAATAAGCGTTAGACACACCAAACCAAGATCGTTTTATAAGGTTGGTCGATAAAGTCGGAAAAAAACGAGTAAAAGGTATTGGCTAAATTACGGACCCGTACCGAAACATACAGGGGTACCTACAGACTCTCCACATCTGTACTTTCTTGAGGCAAACTTATCAATGACATCATCGGTATTAAATTCAATGTTC
Organism: Nuttallia obscurata; assembly: GCA_032358795.1. Classification (NCBI taxonomy): domain Eukaryota; kingdom Metazoa; phylum Mollusca; class Bivalvia; order Cardiida; family Psammobiidae; genus Nuttallia; species Nuttallia obscurata. The sequence goes on along the minus strand of JAULCC010210643.1, from coordinate 9,264 downwards.
TTATGAATGTGAAGCACTGTCAACATCGACATTCTGTCTGTGCCCGTGGTAGACCACAGATAGCTTTTTTATTCATTTCATAGAGCTAAATGACCGCTCGCAAGACGCTGGTATCGGTTAACAGAACTCCGAGAGTGTTGGTAGATATACGGATAAAAGTCTTTTCTTGTTTGGAGTGTCTGTTGGAGTCGTACCGGCCTATTCTTTGCAATATCCCATCGAACTTTCCACCTTGCTACTTTGTTACCGAAAGCCTCAAATTAATACTCGAGATCTTGAGCGTATGCAGCAAATATGGACGACAGCACATCATGTTTAGACCAGGTACTCTGTTTGGCAGAAGATATTGTGCCGCAAATCGGTCTTTATTGCTTAAGATGCGAGTTTCCATTTCCTGTATAAATGGTCAAGGAATACATTGAACAGTTTTTTTCTAATAGTCTGTCAGTGTATCTAAATTTGGATTGGCCCGATGATTTTGCCTGCATACACCTCTTGGTCTGGAAGGAAGTCTCTCAAACTACTGCTACATTTGTAGGTTTTTCATATAAGGCATCCAACACAGTGGATCGGTTCGCTCATTGTTCATTAGTTGAGTGACGACTTTGGATTCTCTAGTTGCATGCAATAGAACATTATATATCTTCTTTTGGCAAGAGATTTGTTAATGTCATTGTGGAACTTGGCATATGTCCAGGTGCAGATTGATTTTCAAATGCCGCTACACTCCAGCTAATGAGTAACGATAGCCTTGGTGCATCTGGTAATTGATATCCAGGGTATGTCGTCAGATAAAATCAGCTCAGGGATATACTCCGTCTGTGCAATTATGTAAATCGTTTGCTAAGTTTAAATTTAAAACCTCCATAAAAAAACGCTTAAGAAAAGATCTCGTTGTATTGTATTGAAAGGTTAAGGGTGTATGTGGAACATAGTTTGCCCTTGAGACGTAAAATATCCTCTGTACGTTTTTTAAGAAGATATAATTTGCAAGCAGTTGTCAATAGTCTACATATAGTTCAAGGCTATCCGTTTAACGAATCAGGTTTGATAGTTGTTTTCGCCAACGCTATATGGAATGTACTCTTTAACGTTAAAGCTTTTATTAGATGATATGGTTGGATAATGTGTTTATGTGCAATGTCCTCGGACAGAAAGTTATTGTATGTTCAGGTGATCATCATGACTGATAATCTTAAATGCAGTATCGTTCAATACAATATCGCTTTTGCATTCAAAATATCTTGCGCAGTGAACATAAATTCATTTCCCATAAATTAAACATATTTTTTACCAAACTTGTGTTAAAGATAAAGTCAGGTCTTACACTATTACTATAAGTTACGATATGTTGTATCAACTAAGGTCTATAGTTACGTTGCTATGTTGGTGCCCTCATTGACTTACATTGTTTAAAATAGGTCATAGCCAATGCGACCTGAACGTGTTGGTCGACCTAAACAATGACAATTTATGTTTGCTACTTACCTTTTATAAAAAAATGTGATTTATACATTGAATTACAATTGAAATAGGCCATATATATCGAACATTTGTAAAACGTCATGCTAGATAGGGTGTACTGCGCATTTAAGTTTGACCTAGTATCTTTATTTTTACTACCTCAATCGATTTATTTACAAAAGTAAGCATTGACCTACTTTGATAATAAATTGCGTACTTAGCTATCTACGTGCGGCAGTTGAGAGCAAAGTAATGGGTCTCAAGGCATCAATGAATTCAAACCGATTTATACCAGCCAGAGACTGCCCTGCTTTTTCATCTCCTTTCTCAAGGGTATACATTACAACGGGAAATGCATTCTTGAAGGTCGACAGAGCATCAGCGCGGCTTGACCTCCTTGTTTTGCATAATGTACGTAGTTTTGTGCGCTGTTTCATTTCTTCTTTAGTGGCGGCATCTCTTGATATTGTACGCCCAAGAACGTTGCTATGCGTTTAGTCGAGTAATCAAACGTAAAACTGATGTCTTTAACAGTTGAAATTATTGTTCCGACACAAGGTATGTCCTAACTGTGAACTAACGTACGTTGAATGCATGCGGACATCTTTCTCGAAATGTGCCTGACTCCTCGATATTTCCCCGACATGTTTAATGCCCATTCATAAAACTGTGCTCTGACATCAAGGTCAGCTTCCTGTAAGAATGATGTTGGCACAAAGTTCTCTTCCTAAGAAAATCTCTCTTACAGTACATTGGTTGTCGACGAATCGAATACAAAGTGATAACTGCTCTTTTGTTGATTTGTTGATAGCTTCGTCAACAATTATTGCAAAGTAAGGGCAATTCCGGCAATCGGCAAGAATCTTTTCATCTACATTTTCTGTGCAAATGCCAATGCTTTCATTTTGAATGTCTGATGAAGTGTATATGGTTTTGCAGTATATACTCTAATAGAACCTTGTCATTTGCGCAAACGCAGGAAGTATATTTCGTACATCCTATTTACCTCATTCTTACGTCATCGCCTATGAGTAGTAGGCATTTTACTGACTGAAAACTTAGCTACTCGCTGTTGACATAACAAGTTACCGCGTCACTTCGAACCACAATCTACGCCCGAGTATATAGATCTTTTAAATATTACTTTGGTGCTTTGTACATCAACACCTTAATCCCCTTGTCCTTCAATTTGTATTGCATTTTTGCCATTTTTATTTTTTTCGCACTTTTTGGAAAAAAGTATAGGAACGTGCCTACAGTGCCAATATTAAGCTATACCCCTGACATATTAGTGCGTATTAGACATTGCGTTAATGTTATAAGATGGTCTACATGTTCGTACTAGTTTTTTGTTCAAACGTCACAATTCAGACCACGCGATGAGCGTAAGTCAGTCACAATGATCTATTTATACACCATGGACGTTTGGGTACCGAGCAGTTTACATCGCTTCTGCAAATTTGGGCATGTTTGGTTGAATAGCAAGAAGTCCGTGTTTATTTCCAAGTAACACGTAAATATTTAAGGAAGTTGCACAAATACAAAACAATTCCTTTTATAGTTTCGTAATTTGCGTACGGAAGCCTATACGTGTCTCGTAGTAGTATTTGTAAGGGGCTATGTATCTCGTTTTAACGACTTAATATCTCGTTATAATAACATAATATTTTGTTTAAACGTCTTACCTAACTCGTTATTACGACTGAGTATCTTGTTACAACGACTAAGTTTCTCGTTATAACGACAGTATCTCGTTACAACGACTTACTTAACTCGTTATAACGACTTTGTATTTCGTTATAACGACTTACATAACTCGTTATAACGACTTAGTTTCTCGTAATAACGACATAGTTACTTGTTAGAACGACTTAGTATCTCGTTATAACGACTTACATAACTCGTTTAAACGACTTAGTATCTTGTTATAACAAGATTATATCTCGTAATAACGACTTAGTATCTCGTTATAACGACTTATTATCTCGTTAAAACGACTTACATAACTCGTTTAACGACTTAGTATCTTGTTATAACAAGATAATATCTCGTAATAACGACTTAGTATCTCGTTATAATGACTTAGTATCTCGTTATAACGACATAGTAACTCGTTATAACGACTTAATATCTACCAAGATACTAAACCGTTATAACGAGTTATGTAAGTCGTTATAACAAGATACTAAGTCGTTATAACGATATTCTTAGTCGTTATAACGAGAAATTAAGTTGCTATTGCAAGATTGTAAAACGTTATTACGAGTTATGTAAAAGTCGTTATAACGAGTTATGTAAGTCGTTATAACGAGAAACTAAGTAATTATAACGAGATACTATGTCGACATAACGAGATACTAAGTCGCTAAAACGAGATACACAACCCCTAAAAATACTACTACGTGACACGTACAGGCTTCCGTATTTGCCGAATACCGAATATTTAAAAGAAAATAGAGTCTCCGTTACGGAATCCAAAACCGAATCTCCTGTGAAATGTATTTTGATTCGGTGGAAATGGTTTTTGACTCCTCTGAAAATGAAACAATGTCTAGTATACTCAAAATAAAATATTTAGTCTGCAGTGTAAATACTACTGCTGCTCGTGAAATAAATAGTTTGACAAGCCTGGCCGACATAGTAAAAGTGCTTAACTCAAAAATAGCTTTTACACTATGGTTAGGGTATTTTAACCACTTTTTGAAACAATGAAATATAATTAATTAAATAAGATTAAGGCCTTTTTTCTTTTCTTTTTTTATTATGACTTTTCCGCAATAGAGTAAAATAACACTGATTGTAAATTGATATTATTCAAGTCGAATGACCTAATTCCCGCAGGCTTTCGGATATAAGAATTTAGGATGTCAGCTTTAACTCACAAATCAAAATATATATATAAACAGTTTAGTGTTAAAATGTGTTAAATACGTGGAAAAAATACTTGCAAAAAAACCCCATTAGAACATTATGTTTATGGTATATCCCCCTGTTTTCATATTTGCTGTGTAAATAGCTGCGTAAATTTTTTATTTGAAAATATTGATATAGGCCTTTCGGCGAAACTATAAAGGCTAATGATGTCTGTTTTATTAACGGTGAGTGTATAACCAGTTAGTAGGAAACACATTTGAAAACATTTTAAACAGAATGGTTTTAAAATAAATTTCAAATTGTTTGATTTTAAATAACACCATTCTTTTTTTTAAATTAAAGGTGCATTAGACAATATGACACACTAAATATCTAAGCTCTAGGTATTGCAGTTTGTTACAAAAAGTTGTCCTTCATATAAGCCTATTTAAAACCAGCGACCCCAGGGACGGGGTCAATGTTGACCCCAGCTGTAAACTTGAAGAATCTCTAAAAAGGCCCAATAGACAAAGCTACACATAAAGCGCTGTGCCTTACGGTTTTCTGAAAAGTATTTCTTTTTAATTTGTCCTTAATGTAAGCATATGTAATAGAGGCGACCCCCGGGACGGAGATCAATTTGGACTCCAGCCATATAATTTAAGCACTCTTTGTAGAGGTCTATTGGACGATGCTTCACACCATATATCTCAGCAAAAAAGACTGCAGCTCAAATAGCTGCGTTTTCACTATTTATCTATGTTGGCTGCACACCCGCTGCTTTATACCCACCCATGCAAAACAAAGTTTCTTCTTTACCACACAATTCAAGCCCAACCTCATCTTAATCATCAAAGTAACTTCAAACCACCGAATGCAGCACACAATTTCTTCCTTACAGCCACATGTAATCAAACGACACTTCATAACTATTAATTTCAAGCCAAATATATTTCTTAACCACCAAAAACAACCTAAAACTTCTTCCTTACCATCAAATGCAAGCCAAACAGTTTTCTTATCACCACATGCACCTCATATTTTACTAAAAAACAATGTGTCTTCCTAATAAATAAATGGATCCGAAAGTTACTTCCCTACCACAATTGCAACTTGAGGTTTCTTTCGAAGCACCAGATGGAACCCAAACTTACTTCAAAACCACCAAATATAACCCAAAGTTACTTCCAATGCACCAAATGCAACATTAAGTTTCTTCCTAACCACAAAATGCTACCAAATCTCCTAACCTCTGGGAGCAATATACAGTGTCTTCCTTACCACTTAATGCAATCCAAATTTCTAAAAATCAAAAGCAAATTAAGTTTCTTGCTTACCACCAAAGGCGTCGAATCTAACCCCGGACCTGGAAACAGGGGTAAACACATGACAATACAGTCCGTGCTAGCTTCACCCTCCATCGACATGTACACATGTAGTACAAACAGTGGATGCTGTGTACACTTTGTCCTACAGTTAGTTGACTGTGTCGTTCTAAAATTAGCTGTTCTATTTTTAACACATTTCTTTTCTGCCGATCACTGCTATTGCAGTAAAGGTAATGTGGGTGTGTAAAATTCGCGTTGTCTGATTGGTCAACCTGCCTGTCAATGAAATATCGGGAAAATGGTTAAACTGTTGCTGGTTACATAAGGACAATTGATATATGTAGCCGAGATTTTCCGATTACTGAAGCCTAACTACCGCTTAGTATTACCGAATGTTTAAACTGGGATACCGCTAGATGGCGAAGCACGCACGTATCCGGTTATTCTATGTGACGATACATTTCCAGCTAACCACAAAACAACGGATTTATTGAAAATAATCCGCTTTAAAAAGGGAGACAAATCTTACCCTTGCATTTACAGAGGCAGGCACCTTTCTTATTAATTCACTTGGCAAAATATTTGGTTCTATTTTGTACAGAAGGTTACAGATTTTTTTGGGATGAAAAGTCTCTCATTGACGAATCGGAAGCAGGTTTTCAAAAAGGTTAATCAAATGAAGATTATATATTTACTTTGAGTGCTTTGATACAAAAAAACATTTCTGGACCACGAGGAAGATTTTACTGTATCTTTATAGACTTTGGAAAAGCATTTGATTTTATGTAGCACAATAGACTATGGTTTGCTCTTACCCAATTTGGTATTGAAAGGAAATTTATAAACGTTCTTATATCAATGTATTATAAATAGAAATCATGTATTAAAATAAAATTAAAAAAAAGGATTTACTGAATTTTTCAGATGTACAGTTGGAACCAGACAAGGCTGTTTCAGCAGTTTCTAAATGGTTTAATATTGTATTTAAGACAAGAATGTGACAGAGGACTGTTTGTTTCAAATGATATCCCGGATCTTCTTGCACTCTTGTATGCTGATAATGTTTCAAGTTTTGTCGAAACTGTACTGCGTTTACAAGAACAATTGGATATGATTTCCACATTTTGCCATTCTATTGAAATGAATATCAATTTAGATAAAAAAAAAGATAATTGTGTTTAAAAATGGCGGTACTCTAAGTCAGTACGAAAAATGGTATTATAAAGGCAATTCTATCGAAGTTGTTTTTTTGTTATAAATATCTAGGGATGTTTATGACGCCTAATTTAATTTGTTCTAAAACATGAATATGCCGCTGAACAAGTATTAAGGTATCTTCTTGTATTTTCGAATATCAACAAAAGTTTCACCCAGATAACATTTTAAAACTGTTTGACAGCATGGTTAAGCAAATATTGTGCTATGGGCCTCAGATATGGGGTCATAGATATATTGAAAAAAATAGAGAAAATACATATCAGTTTTTGTAAAAGGTACTGTACACTACCCCAAAATACTACTGATACTTTTGTTAATGGCGAATGTGGTCACCTACCGCTTTGTGTTACCTATCAGTCCTAATCGACCGTCCCGATGGCGTCCCACAGCTTTACGGACGGTCGATTTCGCAGGGGAAAACGCCAAGTACGCCGATTGATAGGTTAGGAGTATTTATCGGTCTTCCTTTTGATACGGTATGTATTGCAGTACATTTAGAGATTTTAATCTACGTTTACCCCCATATGATGTGTAGGGGGTGAAAAAGTTAACTGTTATGAAAACAGAAGAAATACGTTAAAATATAGTTAACTCGTTGGTTGTTTATTAGAATCTGACATTTGACTCGTTGACATTTGATTTCGTTGGTGAGCCGACCCACGATATCCACGAAAATAAAGCCCCAACGAAAATTCATGAAACCACAGTACACCAGGTAATTCAGGCCGTATTACTTGGGCCAGTCAGAAGTTTATTATTCTCATACGGATTCTGTCTTGTTTGGATAGCTCAACAAATAGGTAATACAGAATGGTTTATACACATTCTTTTAGACAGAAACTCATTGACTTTTCAATTTCAAAGTGGAGCTCAAAATAAGGTGATTCTTCCAAATCAGATACCTAAAGAAGTTTTAAAACTCTTTAAATACTGAAAAGTATTTATATGTTGACAGCCTTCAAAATTTAGAAGGCCTATGGCAATATTTAGATGCTGTAGTCATAACTTACAAATTGAAAAGGGCCGCCATGAAAACACTGATAGACATCTAAGATTTTGTCCGGTATGCATTAAACAAGAAATCCATGTTGCTGAAACAGAATATCTTTTTATATCACTTGCATTTAAAAGTTTCTTCGTAAATATCTGATGCACCCTTACTTACTTCATAACTATCAAATTAAACCGAAACTTCATAACTTTCAAATGCACTAACATGTTCTTCCTAACCACCATATGCAACACAGAGTCTCCTCATCCATCAAAGTCATCCTAAAAGTTTTTTCCTTACTTACATATACACCCTATAGTTTCATCCTCCTAACATATGCAACCTAAAACAA
>JAULCC010210421.1:0-12803 GCA_032358795.1 Nuttallia obscurata | reverse complement strand
GTGTATAAGCTATAGAGAGTGACCAGTATATATGTAAATCTAGAGAGGGTGACCTGTATACGTGTATAAGCTATAGAGAGTGACCAGTATATATGTAAATCTAGAGAGGGTGACCTGTATACGTGTAAAATCTATAGAGGGTGACCAGTATACATGTAAATTTGGAGAGGTTGACCAGTTTACGTGTAGACTGCTATAGAGGGTGACCAGTGTACGTGTAAATCTAGAGAGGTTGAATAGTATACGTGTGTAAGCTAGAGAGGGTGACCAATTTACATGATAAGCTACTGGTGAGGGTGACCAGTTTACCTGTAAAAGCTTTGGCGGGTGATCATTATGCGTTTAAAAGCTAGTGAGGGTGAATGGTATACGAGTATAAGCCACAGTAGGTGACCGGTATACGTGTAAAAAGCTTTAGAGGATGACCAGTATACGTATTTAAGCTATAGTATGGTGACCAGTATTCGTGTAAAAAGCTATAGAGGGTGACCAGCATACGTATTTAAGCTATAGTTGGTGGCAAGTTCACGTGTAAAAAGCTATAGAGGGTAAATAGTATAAAGTATAAGTAGATTTCCCTGATATATGTGATTAATCAAATTTATTTAAACCTTAGTTTCAAACTTTTTCTTAAGTAAATTGTACCTGCAGCCACTGTGCAATTGCAGTATCTAAGTGCATCCACAAGTTTCCACACACAGGCAACTTTCGCCTCCGTTTTCCAACGACAGAGGGCGCGGTAACATCTTGTAACCTCGTTTTCGTATTTTGTTTCGATGGCAGCTATGATTTCGTCATGGTTGACGTCGGTATTTTCTTCACGACACAATTGTCGATATATGCTTTGCCATTTGCATGTTACGTGTCTGCTTTTACAAACGAGAACAATTGACCTTTGCAGATGTTTGTCTGTAAAGAAAATTTGTTATAAAACCAAAGATGTACGTTTTTAAAGAAAATATATATCGATGTCTGCACCATATCTCAAATAAACAGCAAATGCATACATCTTTCATGCTGTCTGTTATGCGGTTAATATAACCAAAGTGATAGCTGTAATAACCGGTATGCAAAACAGCATACATTTAATAAAGTATATCATTGTAATTCTATAATGAGGAGATTTTCATTGAATAACTTTAGTTATATTGTGCAACATTTAGATTTTGTGTTTCAAATAAGATATTTAAACTATGGGTTTTTAAGCATTTATCTGATAAAGTGTTAATGAAAATTATAAGATTAGAATGAATGGGAAGTGAAGTAAATTGAGAAAAAGTAGTATATCTATTGTAGCTTTTACAAGGGTTTTGTTTTTGATAAATTCATTTGTGAAAGTTTGTTAATTTTAAAAGAACATCAGTTAACGACATCTCACCATGTTTGGTATCCAACGGTTTATTTCCAAGTTAAAAATTCAAATTTAGGGAGTACATGTTTTAAAGAAATTAGATATTTTAAAACTAAATGACATTGTTTACTAGTTTTGAAATTATACTAAATTGTGATATAGTTGATATTGGTAAACAGCTAAGGACAGGTTTTTGTTAAGTTCTTTGTATCTATGGTTCGGCACTTATGCTTTTACAATTCTCATCGCTCGGTGTGAAGCCACACATTTTGATATATAACATCTTAATCAGGATTAAAAGAATCAAATCATATAACCTAGATACTAGGTCATCTAGGCTTACTTAGATTTAACAAAACTGCTTACTAGCCGAGAAACACGTAAATTAATCCCCGACCATTGAAACCCGTGTCCCCACCCTTTCTCATGGGACCGCGTGTTATTGGTTAAGAATTTTAAAGGTCTGCTAGGGATGGGTAATTCATCATTAATCTCAAATTTGATTGGTCAGTTTGAAGGCTGCCTGGACAAGTTGGTGAGTGAACTTTCCGTACTTTAGAGCATCATCTGTCAAAATAGTCAAAGCCAAAACATGCTATGCTCTATTAATAATACAGACAAATATCGTTATCGAAAAAAGAAAATATGCAGACTCCATGTTCAAGGCCCGTCGGCTCAATGTTACGGTCACTATTGTGGGGCAAATATCTAAGCTTGATATTTCTAGTAAAAAAAACTATAGAACAGAACGCAAAGTCAAGGGCTACGAAAACTGAGCGATCGATAAAAGGACGGACGGATGTACAGACGTTGAAGGCAACACGGTAATGGCTATAGATATGTACTTCTACATGGTGATGCTGATGATGTAAAAGACACATTAAAAGCACTGACAGAATCTGTGAAACGAGGTGAAGGAAATGATTTTGTTCTTTACAAATGTAAAGAGATCTTAACATTATGGTCGTATATAATTTTGCTTTTAAAAACATTCTTTCTTTTTTTAAGAAGCGTTTTAGAAACACAAAACTGAAAAGTGTAAAATACCGCAGATTCTGAACATAGTTTGCAGTATTGTATGAAGTAAAATTATAAGAAAAACTTTAACAATTTCATCTGTAGTCGAGAAAGGAATTGAACAACTTTTTGTATTTTACAAGTTATGAAAGCAATACCCTTTGCCGCCTTTGACCTGTTTGTTGACATGGCGTTGTAACGTTGACTGAGCTCTGCCGCAAGTTTCCACTTCTTGCACGTGCGTAATGCATCCATCAGGGGCTCAATCTGTACAGAAAAGACAAGTGCTAATGAGGTCAAGTGCGTAATGCATCCATCAGGGGCTCAATCTGTACAGAAAAGACAAGTGCTAATGAGGTAAAGTGCGTAATGCATCCATCAGGGGCTCAATCTGTACAGAAAAGACAAGTGCTAATGAGGTCAAGTGCGTAATGCATCCATCAGGGGCTCGATCTGTACAGAAAAGACAAGTGCTAATGAGGTCAATCATTAGATATATCTAGAACAAGAACTTTCCTTTTCATTTTACTGAATTTTTTTTAATGATTTTTAAAATTATTAATATTCAAAAGTTTACTTTGGTGTCTTGCAGAAGACATGGTAATTAAGATCTCTTTATGAACTGTTCAGCTACATAATAGAATATGAACGTCACACATGCCTTTTAAACAGTATTTTTTAAATAACTTTCCATTTAGTATTGATAAGAAACAGATAAGTAATTTATCGAAGGCAAGATTTAATAATGCTTAGTTGTAGTAGAAGTTTATACAGAGTGCTGGTCTACAAAAGTCAAATATTGAAAAAAACACTTTTGGGCAATAATTTCAATCGGTCAATAACCTGGACAGTCAACAATAATTGTACCCGATGAGTATGTTAGGGTTGTTCATAAAAAAAATATGACCAGCATGAATTTGCTGAAAACGAAATGGTTAAAGCATACAGGGAGTTCAAATTGATTCGTTGTGCGAGCCCAACCTGATTTTTTTTCAAATATGGAAAGATCATCTAATGCACGTATACTATCCCAGACTTATAACGTAATACAGTCCCAAACTTATAACGTTATACTATCCCAGACTTATAACGTTATCCTAACCCAGACTTATAACGTTAAACAGTTCCAAACTTATAACGTTATACAATCCCGAACTTATAACATTGTACTATCCCAGACTTATAACATTATACTATCCAAGACTTATAACGTTATACTATCCCAGACTTAAAACGTTATACAATCCCAAACTTATAACGTTATACAGTCCCAGACTTATAACGTTATACTATCCCAGACTTATAACGTTTTACAATCCCAAACTTATAACTTTATACAGTCATAGACTTATAACGTTATACTGTCACAGACTTATAACGTTGTAATATCCCAGACTTATAACGTTATATTATCCCAGACTTATAACGTTATACAATCCCAGACATAAAACGTTAAACAGTCCCAAACTTATAACGTTATACAGTCCCAGACTTATAACGTTATACTATCCCAAACTTATAACGTTATACTATCCCAGACTTATAACGTTATACTATCCTAGACTTATAACGTTATTCTATCCCAGACGTATAACGTTAGACAGTCCCAGACTTATAAAGTTATACTATCCCAGACTTATAACGTAAGACAGTCCCAAACTTGTAAATTTATACTATCCCAGACTTATAACGTTATACTATCCCAGACTTATAACTTTATACAATCCCAAACTTATAACGTTATACATTCCCAGACTTATAACGTTATACTATCCCAGACTTATAACGTTTCACAATCCCAAACTTATAACTTTATACAGTCCCAGACTTATAACGTTATACTGTCCCAGACTTATAACGTTGTACTATCCCAGACTTATAACGTTATTTTATCCCAGACTTATAACGTTATACTTTCCCAGACTTAAAACGTTATACAGTCCCAAACTTATAACGTTATACAGTCCAAGACTTATAACGTTATACTATCCCAGACTTATAACGTTTTACAATCCCAAACTTATAACTTTATACAGTCCCAGACTTATAACGTTATACTGTCCCAGACTTATAACGTTGTAATATCCCAGACTTATAACGTTATATTATCCCAGACTTATAACGTTATACAATCCCAGACATAAAACGTTAAACAGTCCCAAACTTATAACGTTATACAGTCCCAGACTTATAACGTTATACTATCCCAAACTTATAACGTTATACTATCCCAGACTTATAACGTTATACTATACTAGACTTATAACGTTATTCTATCCCAGACTTATAACGTTATACAGTCCCAGACTTATAACGTAATACTATCCCAGACTTTTAACGTTATTCTATCCCAGACTTATAACGTTAGACAGTCCCAGACTTATAAAGTTATACTATCCCAGACTTATAACGTAAGACAGTCCCAAACTTATAAATTTATACTATCCTAGACTTAAAACGTTATACAATCCCAAACTTATAACGTTATACAGTCCCAGACTTTTAACGTTATACTATTCCAGACTTATAACGTTATACAATCCCAAACTTATAACGTTATACTATCCCAGACTTATAACGTAATACAATCCCAAACTTATAACATTTTACAGTCCCAGACTTAAAACGTTATACAGTCCCAGACTTATAACGTAATACAGTCCCAGACTTATAACGTTATACTATCCCAGACTTATAACGTTATACTATGCCAGACTTATTTCATTATACAATCCCAGACGTATAACGTTATACTATCCCAGACTTATAAGGTTATACTATCCCAGACTTATAATGTTATACAATCCCAGACAGATAACGTTATACAGTCCCAGGCTTATAATGTTATACAGTCCCAGACTTATAACGTTATACTATCCCAGGCTTATAACGTTATACTATCCCAGACTTATAACGTTATACAGTCCCAAACTTATAACGTTATACAGTCACAGACTTATAACGTTATACTTTCCCAGACTTATAACGTTATACTATCCCAGACTTATAACTTTATACTCTCCCAGACTTATAACGTTATACAGTCCCAGACTTATAACGTTATATTATCCCAGAGTTATAACGTTATACTTTCCCAGACTTATAACGTTATACAATCCCAAACTTATAACGTTATACAATCCCAGACTTATAACGTTATACAATCCCAAACTTATAACGTTATACAGTCCCAGACTTATTACGCAACAGGTGTTTCAGCAATATATTTTTGATATTCTACCAAGTACGAAAACGATGGCAACGAATTAATGTTAACCTTTAGCCTGCTACGGATGACCATAATAGCATTTGCAAACAGCTTGGATCCAAATTAGACGCCGAGGATATCCGGATCCAAGATGTTTGACACTCGGCCAATTGTTTATCCAAATACTGGACATTTCTGATGAGTATTAAAATATATGCAGACGACGACGTTTCTTCAGCAGGTTAAAGGTTAATCTAGTCATGGTCCGTCGGTTAGCCGGCAATTATAATCGTTACTGTCCAGTGCTTTTCACATGGCGCACGTGAAAATCGAAGTTTAAAAATCGATAACGTCATATAAACTATCGACCGCCACTCACTTTAACACTTCTTTTGGTACCATTAAACGTTTTATAATGCCAAGATTAAGGTATGCGGTCGGGCAATTGAAATACTCGTGGCATATATAGTTAGGTACTGGATTAAAATATTGGAAAGAATCAAAGTAAGTATGTTAAAAAGTTTATAATATGATTTTAAATGAAACTGAATAATCGTCCTAACAAAGCAAATTCGGCCTCTTTTTTTTTGTCTTTTCACATCAACTTGAATTTATCAAACTTGTTCATGAAAAAAATGTTTTTTTAATATGTTTTTATTTTATCTTTTATTATACACAATCAAAATATCATGATGACAATGGTGATATGGTACTTTCCAGCACAATTGCTATTTCTTATACTACATGTCTTTAAAATGCATGAAATGCTGAAGCATAGAAAGGGTTTTTTAATGGGTTAATATGAAGTTGAGGGTAAAAGTTAAATGAGAGAAAAAAGGGAAGAAAAAAAGATAATTTGCTTTCCCTGCAGTAGTGTGCTTAAATAGATAAATTGTTGATTTTTTTTTTTTTTAATATCCATTTGAAAACCGTTAATATATTTAAAGTAAGGACTATTCCGTTTGGAAGTTTTGCCATTTTAGTTCATGTTTTTCTAGTTTGTCATTGTTGAAAGCTATTTCCTTTTCGATTTCAGTCTGTTTCTTTAGATATTTAGATAATTTTTGAACTGGTTAAACTGTGAAACTGTTTCTGCAAACTTATTTTTTTTAAAAATGGAAAATTTGGCAGTAAGGATAATAAAATTCTTTACGTGTGCTTTATTCATTAATTCCGTTATTCCGAAACTAACAATTCTTAAAGTTAAGCAGATTTTGGAAACTTTTGTACTAATATAGGCATTTACCGTGTTCCAAAAGTGTTGCACATGACTGCCTTCCGAAACAATGGTTTAAACATTCAACATTCATATAACAAAAATTACACAAGGCTGAGTATACCTTTTTACATTTAATAAGTAATTTATTTGTAGGTATTATTCTCTTAATGTATTGATATTGAAAAGCTCTCAGTTTCATATCAGTTGTTGAATGAAATGGCAATAAATACACCTTTTCCCATTCTATATCCGCAAAAATATTTTCCTATTTTATTTCTGTTTTTATTTTTAACACTGAAGAATTACAAGTTGGCGGCTGAAAAAATATTTGAGGGACTGTTTGGCATTTGTTAAAAAGAAATTTGATGTTCTGAAGCGCCAGAGTGAAAAAAATAGTTCCTTTTTAAGTTGAAATAAATAAATGTAAACATTTATTTTCTGAATAAAAACAGGATAGAAAAGGGACTACTTGTAAAAAAAATGGAGAAAATAGTGAATATATTTTGAGGTTAACGCGTATATTGTGCACAAATTCAAATTATGTATAACTACGCCGGACCAGACAAGATTTACCAAAATCTACCTAAATCACCTGAGATACACACTTATCTATATGCATCTTTTAAACTAGAGGAAACCCCTTCTCAAAACTCTTCTCAACACGCTTTAGAAATCATTCATGTTAAAAAATATCAAATAAAATATAATCATTCTTAGCAAAATAGTGACTTAAAAGTTATTATGTTATATTTACACATATTTATTTGCCATGAATCCATTGGTAGAAATAAATATTACGCTGCATATTTTGATGTGATTTGGCCTTTTATATGTCGTAAAAACGGCTTTTATATAGGTTGCTTTCTTTCTGTGTCATTATTAATCGTTTAATTGGAAGGACATAATATTATTCATATTATGAAAGAGCACTTAATGTATCAAGGTGACTGGTGCTTATATTGGATATGTTGATTGAGACTCTAATCAATTATTTGTTAACAGACAATTGCTGGAAGGAATCTATCTACATTATAAATATGTGCATATATGATAGTTTGTAAAAGAAAATTTACTTCACTTAATTTATTTATCCTCAAAATTAGATATGGCAAGTGCAACCAAACCTTCTTCAATCGATTCTTGTACTTGTGCCAACTCCAAAAATAAAAATGTCTACCAGTACAGCTTTAAGCCCCATGCTGTTGGCACTTTCAGTGCTTTGATACACTTATGTCTTGACAATCGAAACTTTGCCATTGCTTGCCTTAGACATATTGAACAAGACTAATGTATCAGACAAGCTTGAAATAAATGTAAGAAAGAAAGCAATACACTCTAGTTTTCTTTATGTCTATTTTTATTTCTATATCATTATGCCCTACTAGGGCTAATGGAAGCGAATACTGAGAACTCTATGGTTCTTTAACGTGCCAAGTGTATAGCACTGATACACGTGTTGGCTGAACCCCGGCAGGTCACGTTATCCTGACACCGACAAACCAGTCGTGAGCTAACATAAATCCTGAGCGTCTAGGAGGGTAGCCATAACTATCATTTTAAAGTCTTGGTTTGACCCGACCGGGGATCGAACCCGCGGCCTCCCGTACCGAAGCGGAGCTCTACCACGTAAGCTACCGGGTGTTTAATGTATTGTTTTCTATGTAGCTTATTCTATGTTACGATGCCATGGTGTTACTGACTTTCAGCCAGTAAGAACAAATGATTACAAGAAGGCGCTTTCTTAAAACAAGAGGACCATGATGTTCCTATAATCGCTCATCTGAAATGACATTTTCTATGACCAAGACAATCCACATTCAAACTTGACCTAGATTTCATATAGATAATCATTATGGACAAGTTTCAAGAAGATCCAATGAAAAATGCAACCTTTATTGCAAACATGAGTTTTTCTATGATTAACTGAACGACCTAGTTCTTGATCTCAGATAATTCGAATTTAAACTCGAGCTAGAAAAAGACAATAATTCTAAACAAGTTTCCTGCATCTCCGATCAAAATGTTATATCGATTGCATACAAACGTTTTCTTTTTTTGTGTTTTTTTTTTTTTTTTTTTTTTTGGTTTTTTAAAAAAAACAAACAAGATGACTCATATTAAAACTCGATTTAGCTTTCATTAAGACAATAGTTACTACCGCGTTTTATAGAGTTCCAGTGTAATATACAACCTCTATCGTGTTCACAGGGGTTATCTATGATCAGACTAGGATACATCGTTTTTGACCCTGGATGATCGATTTTCAAGCTCGGCATAGATTTCATCTAGGATGTCATTCTGATCAAGTTTCATAAAGATCAAATGAAAAGTGCAACCTCTGTTATGTACTAAGGTTTTTTCTATGATTTTACCAGATAACCTTATTTATATCCCATGTGACCCAATTATAAATTAGACCTAGAATTTACCAAGATGGTTATTCTGACTAAGTGTCATAAAGGTTAAAAGAAAAATGCAGCCTCTAAGGACTATTGTGTACACAATGTGTTTTCTATAGTTTATCTGGTGACCTAGTTGACGTCTCACTTTCAAACTCGAACTTGTTGCAACAAGAAATTGATTCTGACCTAGTTTTATGAAGATAATATAAAAATGCATGTTTTTATCTTATACACAGTTTATTTTCCTATGATTTGACCTGGTGACCTACATGCTAATCCCAGATGACCCACTTTCAAATTCGACATAGAAATTAGCAAGGAAGTCATTCTGACAAAGATTAATAAAGATTTATTTAAAAAGCTGAATCTATTGTGTACACAAGGTTTTTCTGTGATTTCACCTGGTGACTTAATTTAAACCCAGATAACCAACATTCGAACTCACTCTAAATTAAATCAGGGATGCCATTCTGATTAAGTTTCATACAGATCATATGAATAATGTAGCCCTTATTCATACTTCTTATTCGTCTCCGAAGACTCTCTCCTGTTCCTTTTAAATCCCTCTCCAACTCGGCCCTAAAACTTCATCCTCATTCGTCTTTCACTCCTCAATTCTATTCTGTTTAAATCCCTTGCAACTAGCCCCTAATACTGCTTTCTCATTCGTCTCCCGCTCCTCATTTTTATTACTTTCAAATACCTCGCCACTGGCCCCTAATACTCCATTCTCATTCGTCTCCCACTCCAAACTTTTATTCCTTTTTAAATTCCTCGCCAATAACGCCTAGTACTCCATTCTCATTCGTCTTCCACTCCTCACTTTTATAAGTTTTAAATCCATTGCCAATTCGCCCCTTATACTTCATTCTCATTCGTCTTCCACTCCTCACTTTTAAATTTTTTTTTAAATCCCTCGCCAACTCGCCCCTAATACTTCATTCTCATTCGTCTTCCACTCCTCATTTTTATTATTTTTAAATCCCTCGCTAATTCGCCCCTTATACTTCATTCTCATTCGTCTTCCACTCCTCACAATTATTATTTTCTAAATCCCTCGCCATCTCTCCGAATTCTTCATTCTCATTCGTCTTTCACTCCTCACTTTTATTATTTTTTGAATCCCTCGCCAATTCTCCCCTAATTCTTCATTTCCATTCGTCTTTCACTCCTCACTTTTATTATTTTATAAATCCCTCGCCAACTCTTCCCTAATACTTCATTCTCATTCGTCTTCCACTCCTCACTTTTACTATTTTAAATCCCTCGCCAACTCGCCCCTAATACTTCATTCTCATTCGTCTTTCACTCCTCACTTTTACTATTTTAAATCCCTCGCCAACATTCCCCTTATACTTCATTCCCATCCGTCTTTCACTCCTCACTTTTATTATTTTTTTGAACCCTCGCCATCTCCCCTAATTCTTCATTCCCATTCGTCTTCCACTCCTCACTTTTATAATTTTTTAAATCCCTCGCCATCGCCTCTCATACTTCATTCTCATTCGTCTTCCACTCTTCACTTTTATCATTTTTAAATCCCTCTCCAAATCGCCCCTAAGACTTCATTCGCATATGTATCCCACTAGTCGCTCCTATGCCGTTTAGATCCCTATCCAACTCATCCCTCTTCTCCCATTCGTCAATCCCTTTTTTATCTCTCTTACCCATCCCCTTTCTTCACTTCCAATTCTATTTTGACCTATTAAAATTATTCCATTTTTAGTTGAATGGCTTTGTAATTTATATTTCTATGTTGAAAAACCCATTGCATGTAAACATGTTTCTTACATTTATAACTCAGTAAATGCTATGCAGTGATGACTTATCATAATCATTACATTGAAAACATTGAATTAAGGATATTAAAGATTTCCCGATAACTTTGACAGATCTGTATAGTTTTTTGCAGATATCCTATCAAAGGTATTAAAAATATTATGAATAAGATAAAAATGATACTGCGCATTAGTAAAATTCAGAATACGACCATAAAAATATTCTTTTAACGATTTTTTTATATCATTTATTCAACAACAACAACCATTTGAATTTTTCGAGAATACCCAGAGTATCCGGATTATATCGGCGCGTGCGCATCCGAAAATGGCCGGATATACACGGACAATATCATTTGAAACAAACACCTCGTCCTAGCCTGCCGGAGACAGCCGAGTACTTACGGTTGGGACGATATCGAAAAATAACGAAACTAAAACACGGACGAATACATTCTAAAACGCTAACGAATTACATCGGCCACAGCCGTTTTTCATCCCGATTTTTGTCACAGTAGCGACGGGAAGTTTTATAAAATTTCCACATACAACGGATTTACATACTCTGGATACTCTTTAAAAAGGGAAAGTTTTAGGGAAATCCTTTTGTGTCCCACATTATACTTTTCTTTACCCACTGTTCTCTGTAAATTCCAGGCCTTTTATTTTTAATGTCTTCAGATTATTTTGATACGTTTTCAGTCTGAATTCATTCGTCAACAGTGTGCAACCTTATTCTATAGATCCTTGTACTATGTTGATACATCCAATATAGATCTCAAGTTAGAACTTATATTATAACGTTAAAAGCTAACTGCCAGCTCAAATCATCTGTAAACCCCTGTCTACCTCACCCCTCATTATTCACTATATATTCCTCCACTCTTTGCTCCAATTCCTCTAAATTCATATTTACCTCGCCCCTTATAAATCACTATCATTATTCCTCTACTCCTCTCTACCTAACCCGCCCTAATCACTTCCATTATTCCTTCACTCCTCGCTCCTATTCCTTTTAAATCCCTCTTTACCTCGCCCCTCATTAATCACTCTCATTATTCCTTCACTCCTCTCTACCTCACCTCTAATTAATCACTCTCATGATTCCTCCATTCTTTGCTCCATTTCTCTTGATATTCACTCTCATTATCCCTACACTCTTCTCTTACTAAACCCTCATTAATCATTCTCATTTTTCTTCAACGCCTCGCTCCCATTCCTCTTAAATCCCTCATTACCATGCCCATCATTATCAACTTTCACCATTCCATTACTCCTCTGTACCCTCCTCATTAATCACTCTCATTATTCTTCCATCCCTCGCTCTCATTACTCTTAATTCTCTCTCAACCTCGTCCCTCATTAATCACTTTCATTATTCCTGTACTCCTCTCTATCTCATCCCTCATTAAATACTCTTATTATTCCTCCACTCCTCTCTACCTCGCCCCTCATTAATCTCTCTCATTGTTCCTCCACCCTTCTCCAACCTCGCCCTCATTAATCACTCTCATTGTCCCTCCATTCCTCTCTACCTCAACCTTAATTAATCACTTTCATTATTTCTACTCCTCTCTACCTCGCCCCTCATTTACCACTTCATTATTCCTTGACTCCTCTCTATCCCACCCTTAATTAATCACTCTCATAGTTCCTCCACTACTCTCTACCTCGCCGCTCATTAATCAGTCATTATTCTTTCCTTCCTCTCTACCTCGCCCCTCATTTACCACTTCATTATTCCTTGACTTCTCTCTATCCCACCCTTAATTAATCACTCTCATAGTTCCTCCACTACTCTCTACCTCGCCGCTCATTAATCAGTCAT
>JAULCC010210310.1:0-12804 GCA_032358795.1 Nuttallia obscurata | reverse complement strand
ATGTTCAAACCCTGTTAGTTGCCTCCTACGATCATGTCAGGGTTAAGCAGTGGTCTTGTGCCAACCTGGGGCGTACTTATAACGTGTACATGAGCAACCCTCGATTATTTATGAGCGGGCCAAAATATTTATGATTTCTTTCCACAGCATTCAAGATGTCAACAATAATGTGATGATGAAAGCTCGGTTTAAATTTTCTGCTAACTATAATGATATTCGAAGGATTTACGTCCCCCCTGAGCCAAAACAGCAGTCGTTAGTATTTGAGTACGTTTAACACACTCCTATACTGGTGTCTACGGGCTAGTCGGGTTTAGATGAGGTTATAAGTTTGTTATTGCCTTTCTCTTATTTATAGCAGCGAAGAAAACAATTAAGGAACCAAATTTGCGATAAACATTTCTTTTGACTTACTGTATAATAAAAGCTATATATAGATAATAATATATATTAAATATATTCGCAAAAATACTGCGAGTTTGGTCTATAGTTCGCCTTTCAGGACTGGATCGTAGTCTATGGCTTTTACTGAAACAAAAAGAGAACAATTTACAAAAATATTATTTCAGTTCAAGCTTCAAATTAAGAAAGAAATTTAAGTTTAACTCCTTGCCTGGACTGCTTTATAAGGAGGCACGGTCGTCTTGTTTTTCACTCGTTCCTTAGCTTCTTAACATACCAATGGTCACAATATGCCAATATCCCTGCAACTAATGGTTGGAACTCTTAGCTTTGAGAACGCAAATTCCCATTGTTAAAATAGATATACAAAACAAATAAACAAGTATATAAATATGTATTTTTTGTATTTATGCAAAATTTATAAAAAATATTAAAGATATTTTAACTTTAGGAGCAGCCCTCAGGAATAAGTTTAATATCGTTTGCATATCAACATCAACGAAATGAAGTAAATACTATTAACAAATTACGCCCTAGATGACACGTAGCTGTGTTTAATGCGTAGTGTGTTTGTTTACGGTTATTTGGTAATGCTTTCATGATGTGTACTTTTTACGTCATGCATGATGTTGAAATACCCTATCATCAAACAAAAACCAATGAAACAATTACAAGACAAAGTTTATAATTATTGTTACATGTATAATTACAAAAACTAAACTGACAAGAAAATATAAACAACAGGTAGTTATAATTTTACTGTAAGCAATACACTTTGTATATGTCACAGAGGATGCATGCTCTACGTGTCAACTCAAGTTTTATTTACCGTTTCCCAATCAATGATATTTTTTTATTTGAAAAAAAGTTTTGTTTTTTATGTAACGGAAATTTAGCGTGGAGAAATTTTATAATTTGTTTCTAAACATGCGTATTGACAATAGATGAATGCACGATTTCTTTTCGAATGTTGAAATCAAAATGCAATTCATAATATAAAAAACGCCATTTTAATGTTGTGATATACATAATAAAGACCCTGTTTATGATAAAAACAACATTTTACACCGAAAAAACTATACATCAAGTTTTTAGCAACAACATGTGTCCGATTTGTATTAAAGTAGTGCAAAACCTCATAACGACCATTGTGTCATTTCACTTCATTTGGACGGATGCGCAAACAAAATTATACATTTCTAAAACTGAAACGTAGTTTGAAGTAACAGACTCAAGACACGTAACTCATGAAAAAAACATGAGGTTTGTCATCGTGATTAGAAAGGGTGTGTTGACAGACTATCGGCTCATCACATTGTTGTGTTGTTTTTTCTGGTTTCTAAGACTTCATCATTACATATCAACGTGAGCATATTTAGAAAGCATCATGTTGCATTTATGGTTATTACAAGCTAGTTCTTATACGGCCAAACGTACGACTGAAAATGCCTAAACCGTTTCAAAACAAAATAAAACTGAACCAATTGTGCACAATCTCATGTACTTGTAACCTTTACTGCAGTCAGCTGTGTTCTAAAAATTGTTCCGAAATTTTGATGAAATGTGTTTGAAAATTTGAATTTCAGCAGACGACTTTTTTCGGCGCAGAAAACAATTTTGCTGCCACAGTGTGTTCCGTTCATTTAACGGCAAGCGTAAATAAAGGCAGAGAACAAATGAGAAGCATGTTAAAAACCATTGCTGTAATTTGTATCTTTTATATATTTTGTTTTGTTTGTTTTGTTTTATTCGGAATTTAACGTCGCTTTAACAGTATTTCAGTCATATCGCGCCGTCCAGCTCATTACAGTTGGAGGAAGACCCCGGTGGACCCCTGTGCACTATTTCAGGCACAGAGTGCACCCGGGTAAAATTACCTACCTACCGCAAGCCAGCTGGAAGGCTTCCTCACTTGAAAAATCCGAAGTGCCCAGACCGGGATTCGTACCGACAGCGGTGAGGGGCTGAGAGACTGCAAGTCAACGACTATAACCACTCGGCCACGGAGGCCCCGATTTTATATATTTTGAAGATCTTGATTTGACTGATAACGTGTATTTGTACCTATTCACGGAAGATACATGGAAATGTATATACGAGATTGGTAATCAGCTATAAAATCTTATACGAAACGTATTTGCGGTGCAACATTTTTTAATTCAAACAAATCAAGAACATATCTTTTATACGCGTTTATATTTACATACTTACATTTCTTATTTGTTGACCGATTACTATTCTTATTCGAAAGAGTAACTACAGAAACAGACATAATGAGTAAATAAAACGATAGCATTAGAATATATTATAACATTAACATAGTAGACTAAGAGTTCCTGTTCTTCTAGTTTGTTTTAGACACAGAATTGTAAGACATTATTACCTGGCCGTTTGGTTTGTCAATAAATTGTATGTCATCAAGTAGAAGTAAACTACAGTTGATTAGTGTTTTGAACTTACATCTTTTTGTTTTTGAACGATTTTATGGCTTTGCATCAACAAATGAAGGTCAGGAGAAAGGCCCCCTTCGGGGCTCTAACCCGCAACCTCCTGAATGCAAGGCGGATACCATATCCACTACGCCACAGTTGGTTCATAATTGATATAAAAAAAACGTCTTAATAATCAAAACTATTGAAATCATCGAATAAATAAAATGCTTTATAAGGTTATATCTATCATTTTTATTTGCCATATGTTGAAATGTACAGTATTTCATATTATTGTATACATGTCAAAAGTAGTTTAACTTATTCAAAGAAATGAGTTGTGATGAGTTATGGTGTTATATATAAATATTAGCTAAGGCATTTTTGCGTTTTAGTTGTGGTTTTTTAAAAGGTGAAAGAAAAAGGACAAACTTTGGAATTCAGCCAAAGACATTTACAAGACTTTGAAATAAGGGGACACAGTAACACAGAAATCTTACGGTACTACATGAAAGAAATAATTACAATAACATGTCATCTTTATAAAATATTTCTTCATAATACGCTTATAACATTTAGTTTCCCTATAACGGATTTAAGAGTAAAGATTTAGGCCTAAGATAAACTTCTGTTGACACACCGTCCTTCAAATATAAATATGATATACATACCTATAATGCGTTATTTCAACGACCATTGTTCTTTAATTTCCATTTAATGTTGTTCAATTTGAGGAATTTTGAATAAATACAAAAAAAAGAGGAAGGAGAAAATAAAAATAATAAGTGAAGAAAGATGATAATGATGCAAAAGGATAAAGGGGAAATTGTTAAAATGCATATATAGTACTAGTAATATGACCATTGGCGTCATATAAGGTTTATTTATACTTTTTAACTGTTATAAGTATATTCTATAAAATTCTCTTTTATTTCAGTTTTGAATGGCATGTTTTTTTTATTGTTACATGATAGTTTTGTGTCGTTTCAACCATGTTACTATAATGAGTCTTATATTCTTATATTTAATGCTAAAGATATCCTCCTCTTGCTGTTATTTTCCTTCCATAGTTGTGTTTTGACATATATATATATTATTTAGTGGAGTATTTATACAGCCTCTTTCAATTCCCCTGTGCTTCCCCTGTTGAACGATAACTGCCGAAAGCGCTCAGATATTCAAATTTAACTGTTCGGCTCTGTTTTGTTGACTTTTCTCTAATTTATTAATCACACTTCGTCAACATTGCATCCCCCGGGATCCAGAGCATGTAAAAGATAGTCTGTTTTGTGTTTTAATCGCTCCTTTATATATATAACGCATCTGCCTGTTTGCAGTTTGTCTGCTCGTGCCTGATGACAAATAAAATTTAAATGAACATAACCTTGTTACGGAGTTAGCTATATTTAAAGCCCAATATCTTTTATACCACATTCTCTCCCTCTACTTTATTTATCTGTTTTCTTCTGTGTGCGTGTCTCTCTCTCACACACACACTCTTCTCCTTTATACAGATCGATAAAACAGAACAACGTAATGATATACACAGATACGTGATCAGTATACTACAACTACGTGTTTCAATGTATACTTTTCATAAATATTAACCGCGCCAGTCGCTCCTTACCACACGATTTCTATTACTTTAACACTATTTGTTTATTTTGTAAATCCACGAGATGTCAGGTAACCTGTTACTATTCTGCACGGTATCCAGCTACCATGCAGTTACTTGGTACAGATTTGACAGTTCGTGGATCTCTTGAAATTCTAGTTATTTACTAGCTCGCTTTTCAGTGTCAGAAAACAACAAAACTGCCAAAGTCTGCGTCTATATAATTATAACGCGCATGAATTTGCATATTTAATTTACATAATTTAGGTAAACTAAAGCGATACTCTAACACAAACATGAAAAATAGCAATAGTAAAAAATGAACGCATTAGTAGGTTAAGACATGATATTTTGTAATTGTGAACCGGATGCTGAGGTTAATATTCACATTGTTTCTTGTATCTGTAAATGTGGTCAATATAAGTTTACATATAATCTATACCATTTCATATATACAGGAAAGAGTGTTTGGCTACAAACCTTCTCAACGTTAGTTGTTGCCCTTCCCCAGGATATACATGTATTTGGTTTAATCTTTTTTAAATTTGTCAGAAGTAAACAGTAGAAAATCTACCATTCCGTTCAAATGATATAACTGGTAGGCAATCTTGGTAGGTCACAGTCGAGAGCTCCACTCTATTTGAGACATGATACAACAACGACAATAATGGCGGTTATACTTGTAAAAATCGTTTTAATTTAAACATATTCTGTTTCTTTAAATCAGTAATGAGGTCGGATATCTTGTTCTCATTGAGTCCTTTGCATATAAATACGTAGTATTAAATGTTTTTAATAACAATATTCGTACGTGAAAAAGCAAGTAAAGATTATAATTGATACATGTACATATGCCAGGATAGTGTTGTAATAAATGAATAAAACACACATGTACATACGGTCCGTATTTCACTTTGTTTTTTGTCCCAATTTCAAACGAGACTTTCTACAAAAATAAATCGTGAATCTGGGATATATGAATAGAAGTGATATGACATATTTGAGAATTATATGCTTTCTTTTGTCTTCTGGTGACTCGATTTTTCAGCTTCTAGTATGTTTTTATCTTCTTTGATTGAAATCGAGTAGATTACTAAAGAGTGAAAATATGTCTGTATTACGCTTGATGAAAGTACAACTGTATTATGAATATATAATATAACTTGTTACGTTTCATGAATATAATAAGATATAACTTTTGACAAATACCTTGACAGAGGTAATGTAAAAAGTTTACTCTTTAGAGACAATTTAAACAAAAAACGATCTAGTTAAGTCAAGAGAAAAAGAAGAATAAGAAAGAGTAAATTTATAAGACAGACACTAAGGAAAAGAGTTTGGTTTAAAATGTTATAAGCACTCACAATACAATACAATAAATACAGCTGTACGAAGTATCCGACCAAAAAATACAAATATGCGTCCATTACACTATAAATATGACTTCTTTGTTCCTACTAAAAATTCAGCGGTGTATTTTATTACCTCGATCAAGACATTATATTAGAATTATGTTTAAGAGTTAAACTGTACTCCACTATTTTATTTATTGATTGCTTTTGTGAAATCTTCCTTCACGGGTATATAGAATCCACTATACCAGATGTTGTACAATCAGACATAATGATGAAGTTTTTCCACCGTGTCTTAATTTCAAAAACGACAAAAACACACTTCATTTTCAGCGCGTATTAAAACACAGCTAATATGGTATTATAAAGATATAAAACATTTGGTCCTGACAGAGATATATCTAAGTCATTATACTGAGTCATTCATAAGTCAAATGTTGTAAGATAAATTTTACCTCATAAGTGTTTGTCTGTTGCGATTTTTAACAGTACAAAACCTGAACTCTTTGTTTCAGAATGCAAAATTCGAAAAACAAAATAATACCAGACGATTTGAGCTGCCTACGTCATTTCATTTTCGAAGCAAGTTTCTTTTTAAGCATGTTTTATAAACAAAGAAAGGTAAACGAAATAAGGTATGATTTATAACAGGCAATATAAATTTATGCTAATTGAAATGCCTTAAAATATTTCAGTCAAATACAATTATTCAAAAAGTCCGTCAAATGCCTGGTTTTTGCAAGTGTGACCTAAATAACCTTGGCCATAAATTTCCATGTTTATCACAACTGTGGTGAAAAAAAATGTCCTTTAAACGAAGTTTTAACCCTTAAATTTGGAACGTATTGCACATTTTGCTGCATGTGTCCTCCGTCTTTGATCTGTCAACTGTACTTGACATGTGGTGTACATAATACGTGACAGGTAATCGCACGAGAGCCGGTGTAGATAGTCGAGTGTCCACATTTTTGCGGATTTGAAATGACAGCACGAATAAGTAACGCCTTTTCTTGAAACAATTTATTAAATGTACATTAAACACCGGCAAGAATGACACATTATAGATTTATGTTAGCTCTTTGATATTTGCACATCAACTAATGTTGGAGATGATAATGATATGCTTCAAAATTAAAACCTTTAACAGATGGCTTTAATAGCTCCCATGCTTTGCGAGTCAGTATTTTCAAGCAGTCCCAGGACCAGTTAGCTAGGTCTCACTATAATGTGAGTGGATAGGGTATCCAAGTGATCTATTTATATATCAATCTCTATTTATAACTATATATGTTACAATTTGTCTCGTCCATTTTAAAGTGTTTTAGTTTATTTACCATATGCATGCAAAAGTATTGTAATTTGATAGTTACAATATTGCTTATGATTAGATCAATTTTTCAGACAATGAAACAGCAACTTGGAAAATAAAGGGAGAGGAATTATATTTTTGTTAGAAATAGCTTAAATTCGACGAGAAGACCTAGAAAAATGTTTGGCTGGTTATTAAACAGCCAAATTCTAAAAAAATGTATTATGCATAATATACAGACATCCGTATGCTCTTTCTTCTTGGAAAGGTCGATTTGAAATTAACATAGAGAAGGCTCGGTTTGAAGACAAAAATAATTGATAATGGGCGAAATAAACAAAGACCTGTACAACGATAGTATTAAACGTGAATGGACAAATTATATCACTTCCTTAGGTTTGACACAGTTGATAGATAGTCAAACAAGACATTGTAATATCTCGAAAACTCTAATAGATCACATCTATTCAGATAATCCACAAAACATTGTCTTGACATCAGTTACAAGGCAAAGCCTAAGCGATCACTATCCTATCTTCTGTTAACAAAATGCAAAAATATTGAAATGAAACCATCACATATTCATTATAGGTCCCTGAAAACTTTAATGAGCAAGACTTAAATGATATTAAACGATTGAATTAATTGCATACAGCTAGTTTACTTAGATGAAACATGGAAAAAAATATGTCTTTTATATATAGATATATGCCTCTTAGAAAACAGAGTGACAAAAGGTCCACCAACCTGAATGTTTAATGTGAAAATTTTTGCTGCAATGAAAGACAAGGATCAAGATCAGAAATGACACCGATATCTATAGAATATTTAGAAATAAAGTTATAAGCTTAATACATGCCGCTGAACAGCTACATATGAAAGGAAAATTGCTGGCGGTCAAAATGACTCATCCATTTTTTAGAAAATATTTAAGGAATTTAGAAAAACCAAATAAAGACAGGTGTTCTACTCGAAGTTTAAAAATGACTTAACGAATGTCCAATATTTTCAATACATTTTTTACAAACATTGCTGAGAACCTAAAACAAGGATTCCTTCCTGAGACATTGAAGATCTTAATCGATTTGTAAATCAACATGTGCCAAAACGATGTATTTTTATAATTCGCTAAAACAGATAAAGAAAAGGTTCGTAAGTTGCTTTTGAACCTTGATGTTTCTAAGTCTTCTGGGCTTGATGACCTTGGTCCAAGATTATTAAAACTGTCAGCTAATGTTACATACCCTATCATTCATTACCTGATAAATCTTAATATAACCAAAAGTATATTTCCAGAACTATGGAAATCAACTATAGTAAAATCTTTATGTAAGTCTGGTACAAAAAAAAATGAAAGTACTGGAAACCTGGTGTAAAAAAGAGTGGAATGGTTCTTAATACAGAAAAGACAAAGGTATTACTGATTACAACTCCTTGGCAAGGCTTGGCGATCACGTAGTGTCTCTTTCCTTTAAAAACATACAACTTAAGTCATCTCAAAGTGAAAACATGCTAGGTGTATATATACAACTTAAGTCATCTCAAAGTGAAAACATGCTAGGTGTATATATATAAATGAAAATCTTACATAGGATGACCATACAGATAAAATAGACTGAAAATTTCAAATGATCTCTGGTTGTTGAATAGAATCAAAATATTTATTCTACTAAATTCTAGGATTTTATATTATAAAGTCATTATCCAGCCACATTTAGATTTTTGCAATTCTGTTTTGGGCGGAACTAACTTCGCTAAATTGTATGAACTACGTATTTTACAGAAAAAGGTTTGTAAAAGTATCTTTGGTATAAATAACACATCTGTTTCGGATGCAGTGGAGCAAATGGACAGTCTTAACAACCAAGAAAGAAATATTCTGCAATGATTCTAACATGTTAAATAAACAACATGTTCCTCACAGCAATCTAAAGTCGTCGAGTAGTATGAATTAAATAACTCCACTGTTTAAGTTCGAGCAGTTTAAAGGAATTCTGTCTTTTTCATGCCCTTTAATATGGAATCGAATACCTGAGTCTAATAGAAGTGTTAGGTTGATTACTTCACAACAAATTTAATCCGCTGGCTTAAATCTCAAAGCTGCTATTTAAAAGTTGAATCCCTTCATCTCACAGTTTTTTGTTTTGTTTTAATTTACATGTTTTTTGTTGTTGTTGGTTTTTACTTTGATCTTGTTTGTAATGAAATTTGCCAAATGTGTCTTAACATTTTTAATTTGCCTTGGATAGAAGATATTGGGATGGTTATTTTCAATCAATATCCTAAATATTTGACTCTTTGTTGTTGAATTGCATTCTCTGCAAAATAATGTACATATGCAAACAGTTCAAAATCCAAATGTTTGTACTGTTATTCATTATCATTTTTCATAAAAAAATGTTGATAATATCCAATCAGATGAGATACCAACACACACGGTATCCGAGCTAAATTTACATTGTTTGAAATTCATGTGGGGTTTAATTCCTCGTCTAAGTTATTTAAAGCTACGCATTCTAACCTCTGCTCCTTGGCAAATAGTGCAGACTTAGTTCCGACTGCTTCTGAACGTGCAGAATGAATAGGTTTTGCACAATTTAATGGTTGGAATTTACAATGTTTTTCAAACTATGATTAGAGTCAAAATTATCTTATCCAAAATTTGATCTCTATGACATTGTTTTATGTTTGTTCTATTCTGATTATTATCATGCTTTCAGTTAATTGTTTCAAATTTATTATCACTATACTATTATACGAGGAAGGGCCTCTATGAATATTAGTCTGTCGATAAATAGAACCACCCTCGTATAATACAAGTCTTTCATTCATTCATTCATTGATAACTAAGTGTTGCCTCCCTGACTTGTCAATAGGTTTCACATTTAGTAAATTATTGTTTTGATTCTTCCCTTATTTATTATTCCTAGATATGTACAATGTAGGCTTCCTCACTTGAAAAATCCGAAGTGCCAAGACCGGGAATCGAACCCACAGCGGTGAAGTTGTAGTTTGTATTAAATAAGAAGTCGTTCACTCAATGTCATATATGTTAAATGAAAATGTTATTTATAGATAATTAATAATGATATTAATTGATATGATAGTAAATGAAATTAATGGATCTAATACTTGTTGTACCTTGTGGTCGAGTGGATATAGTCGTTGACTTGCTATCTCTCAGCCCCTCACCGCTGTGGGTTCGAATCTTGGTCAGAGCACTCTGGATTTTTTTAAATAAGGAAGCCTTCCAGCTGGCTTGCGGTAGGTCGGTGGTTCTACCCGGGTGCACTCTGTGCCTGAAATAGTGCACAGGCGTCCCCCGGGGTCTTCATCCACTTGTAATGAGCTGAAAGTCGTGATATGACTGAAATACTGTTAAAGCGACGTTAAATTCCGAATAAAACAAATAAAATCAAAACAATTAATGAAATTTAGTTATGTCAATAAAGAGGAAAAGGTTCTTGTGTTAACAAATATAGAACATATGCAAAATAAACAGAACTTTAGCCTAAACAAATTAACAAAAGAAATCAAAACCTGACTTTTAATTAAAAAAAACACTAATATTTTGCAGTTCTTCTTTGTTTTAAACAACTAATAAAAAATTTTATATTTAAAAGTTATAAGAACTTCTTACAAGTACACATTTATTAAATTGGTGTAATTCGATTTTAAATGGTACATCAGGGAATGATAGACGTATTGCAAAATACTTAAATGTATTCCGAAAACTCTTGTGGGTTCTAGATACAAGAACAAGTAGTATGCCCTCGATGTGTAAGTGAAAATTGCTAATTAATTTTAATAATACACCTATTGTAGACTAACAGTAGATTTATGTCGCATCTGACACACTTTGTTGATAAATGTTTTGTCCCACAAGGGTGTGTGGCATTAATAAATCATTATCTTTTAAAATGTTTCTTTTAACGACAGTCTTTATCTAATGTGTGTGTTAACTGTATAACCATTTTTTTTAAGTTTTACACGTTTCGTTCAGACTAGAATTCGAAAACAGAATTATATTCCATTTTTTCATTTTTCTTGTTATTTCTTTTTTACTTTTATTTTGACACAACTTTGAAGATCGTATTCTTTTCACGATTCGTAAACGTTTTGAATAAAAGAAAATAACCATTATCTCTACCGTACATGTAATGCGGTCAGCCACGCTGAGTTATTTTCAAAGAGTTTATTTTGTATCAAATGTATACAGGATCGGCAAAGAATCCAAGGATTTGAATCTTAGTTTATGTATATTCCTGAATGATTAAGGATTTCCATGATAATTTTTCGACACAGTAACAAACACATCACAAGTGTGATAATAAACGGATAATTTATTTGAAATGCCTATGATTTATTGTATCTTAGTTTACCTACACGTTCAAAAAATATAGAGGAGGTTTGCAATATTTACCGCTGTGAGGACATTGTCTTGCAAAACTATTTAAATGAGAGGTTTCCTCACAGCGTGTAATTTCTAATAATACAATGCATAATTCGAAAGTCCTCCTCATTCAATTAAAAAAACAATTACCGTTTATTTATCTACTTTTAGTGTGAATCTTTAATTTCAAAATCAGTTTCGTGTTAGTTCACAACGCACTAAAGCTATTTAGAATCTGGATTACGACAAACATATACACTGTACTTTAAACGTAAGTTTAAGATGTGCGCTTTTGTCTGTGATTATCCTTCTGTCGGCATTTTATTTATCTAATCAAATACATTTTAAATATTGATATATTGATATAAAGGATGCTGATGTAAGAGTAACACTGGCTACATTGTGTTAACCATCTCACATGTCCATTATAATTAGTGATATGATATGAGAGATACATATTTTCAAAGTCTGTTATAAAACAGAACTAAATAGCATTGTTTATGTTTTTGCATCATCTTTATATATACCACTCGTATATGAAAAAACCATGAGAAGACTCAATAAAGATAAATGTGTATTTATTTACCAAGAATAACGCGAATAATTAGTTTATTAGATATTTAACTAAAGATCTAAACTTTACTTGTTATCGCTACATGCTTTTTTCACTCATACATTTGAGTGTTGGTAAACAGTTCACAACAGTAAGCATAGATAGAATTTCCTGTGTATATGTATGTGCTGGTTTATCAAAGATACTGCTGTTATAAACAATTGACTAGCATGATATTGTTTCTCATATAAGCTATTAAAAACAACTTTTAAATAGAATGTCACAAATTAAATGATACGAAAGCCTACCGGTCATTATTTTCATTTTTTTCTTCAAATGCTTAACATTTTTTATCCCCCTCCACACATATGTATGCGTAGATCGGGGGAACTCAACATGGACTGTTTAAATGCAATCACTTATACTTAATTATGAGGATAATTTCGTAGTATTTAAGATTTATAACCACTTTTGAAAGGTCATTATCACTGACGAGTCAAATCTAAATAGCGGACTAACATAGCTGTCATGACTGAAACGCAAATCTTGAATCGTTTTTTCGATATATATTCTGGCACATAGTATCGTTCTTGCAAGGGGATATGGCTTTTGATGTAACAATCTGATCGGAAGTCCTAAACCAAGGTACATGTATATACTAAATAATGATGTGAAGCAGTAACCAATATAACATAATACAGGTCTTATTTTGATTTGATAATTATGAACTAATATTGATAGTGTAACTAAA
>JAULCC010210199.1:0-12804 GCA_032358795.1 Nuttallia obscurata | reverse complement strand
AAAGGAGTTATTCCCCTTTGTTATTTTTGGTCTTTGATTTTGTCTGAAGCATAACTCCAATACTAATGCTGCTAGTTTGATGAAACTTCATATGAAGATTGACCTTGATGAAAGGAAGTGCACTGCATAAGAACCATAACTTTACTTTCTCTTTGAAAGGAATTATTCCCCTTTGTTATTTTTTGTCTTTTGGTTTTGTCTGGAGCATAACTCCATTATTAATGCTGCTAGTTTGATGAAACTTCATTTGTAAAGAGACCTTGATAAGAGGAATTGAAGTGCACAAGGATGTGTATACATCCTGTGTCATAGATGGCGACGGGGTATTAATCACCTTCAGTGATAGTTCTAGTTGTTGTTGTTGTAGTTTTATCTGTGTTTTTTTATGTTTGTTCTTGTAGTTTTCTGCTTGTGTTTAAAGTCACACCGATACGGTTCAACTCATATGATGACACTTAGAGTGTTTCTTTATGGTAGGAGTTCCAAGGTGTCTCTGTGTACAAATCATCAACCTTACGCATGCTAGATGGATATCTTACTCACATGACAGATTGGCATGGCCAGGGCGGAAATCAGACCCACAACTTGTCAGCGGTGAAGGGCGAAACAATTTCAAGTTAACAACTTTAACCACGGAAATCTATCACCAATAATTTATTGGCGGTGATAAATGAGTGTGTTTTTTGTTTTTTAAATTTTGTTAATAATAATAATAATACCATTATTATTATCATTATTATTATTATTATTATTATTATCATCATCATTATTATTTCTTTCTAATGGTTCTAAATTGAGTGCTAATGCTGTTGGTTAATGGTCTGAAACAGTTTTTCATAATTGGAGGGAGAATATATATATTCGGGCTTACTTAGTACAGCGTCATATAAAGTTCAGTATAAAAAAATGACATATAAATCACGAAGAAGGTTGGTAGAACTTGGTACCATAGACATTAGTATTGCTTTTCATTTGTTTTTTGTTTTTTTATTTGTTTTTTTTTTCATTTTTCTTCTTCTTTTTTTTTTGGTTATTTTTGCACCGCTTTCTTGATGGTGAATGCTCAAATTTATTTCCCTCTTATTTCCTTGTGTTACGCGGAATGTGAGCTACTATGTTCATCTTGTTGTGACTACTGGGTTTAATTTGTAGATTGACGTCGATTCTAAGACAAGTTTTGAAAAGGGCTATGCGATCGAGTGGCAGGGTATGTCCATTTTGTGAAGACGTTATATAATGTGTCCTAGCATACGAAGAACAGGGCATTATAAGTACAGCAAAATAATAGTATTGACACTTATTTTTAGTCAAAACCTCCATTTGACAAATGTGTTTTCATACTTTTAGTTTCCATTATTGCCACTTATTGCTGCCGAATTATGCTGCCTCATTTTTAAAGAAACGGGTTAGTCTTCCGTACACAATAATATAGTGAATATACATAATCTTATTGCATTGCAACGTCTCTCTCTCTCTCTCTCTCTCTCTCCGTTTGTGTTTTGTGCTTCTGAAATGTTAATTAACACACTCTTGAAAATAATACAATGAATACCTAATTGTTATCCCCAAATGGAAGTTTCCCATCTAATATTATGATTAAGCAATTTAACTTTTAGTAAATTCTTAAACCATTTTCCTACAATAGTGTGCAATTGTTGTTTTTGTTTGTTGTTGTTTGTTGTTAAAAAAAATAAAGAATCAAAATAGATTTAGCTTATTTTATAGCAAAATGTAGATACTATATGTTATTCATAATCGACCCTCGTGTTGATTTTATATGTCTCTTAACACTTTGATAAAGTTGTCATGACGAATATGTTTATCTTGCAAAAAGATGCTATTACGGTGCATATAATGAACACACGTGAAATTTTTAAAAAAAAGTTTAAAGCAACAAGTGCAATAACTTTAATGTCATGTTTCTCTCTTGAAATTCGTTTCCCTTCTGAAGTTTTGTTCATATGGTAACCGACTTGGCGACTCACTATATTGTTTCTTACGTCAGCAACGTCCTTTCAAATTCAAGAAAAACGAACTCTTGCTGCAATCTCCCGCTTTGCAAACCTAACCCACGTGTCGAGTTTTACTTGTTAGTAAACAACGCAGGTGTCACCATGAACAAAATAATCCTACTACAGTATATATTTATAGTACATTGCACTAGGTAATAGGTATATAGTATATATATAGTAGATGAATAAACACACCAGTTCTAATAAAGCGGACAGGTAAATAGCTATCCTAGTTCTATGTAGTGAGTACCTCTGGCTGCCTTTATCGGCCTTTAAATGCACTTTTATCGTTCGGCTAAATTTAGAAGGTAAAAAATCCCAATACTACGACCACTGAGAATGACGTGTAGTTAAATATACTTGGTAGCCGAAGAACAGTAGCACGCCGCTAGTATACATGCAAGGAGTTCCCATTGATCAACGAGATGGTTCCATGGCTGCTTCACTGTGATTGGAAAGTTGGACAGGCCACACGAAAGCCTTTGTGGCGAACATAGAACTGCCCGAGTTTTCATTCAAATGAAGTTCTCTATTGGAGTTATAACAGTTCTGTAGGCGGCAAGCAGTCAATGCAAGATACGTATCCTATGACTGTTTCGTATTATCGTCATGTTGAACGTTCTGCGTATAGATAACTTACAATGACCGCCATCCTTGTTTACGTTTTATTGACATACAACATGCCTGGAAATAACTGTGTATATTTATTGAAAGAGTTATGTTAAAAAACAGAAAGCATCATCTGAGACGGATGCCAATGGTGAAATATGGGGTGGAGGCTAATGATGAAATATGAGGTGGACGCCAATGGCGAAATATGAAGTACATGCCAAAGAAGAAATATGAGGTGGATGCCATGCAATGACGAAATAATTGTTGGAGGTCAATGACTAAACATGCGGTGAAGGTCAGTGGCGAAATTTGATGTGTAAAATATAAGATAAAGGCCAATGACTAAACATGTGGTGGAGGCCAATGACGAAATTTGATGTGTAGGCTATATCATGACGAAATATGAGATATAGGCCAATGACTAAACATGCAGTGGAGGTCAGTGGCGTAAAATATGAGGTAGAGGCTAATGACGAAATATGAGGTAAGGGCTAGCATGAACTATAAGAGTGAGGCCAATGGCGAAGTATGAGGTGGAGGCCAATGACAAATCAATGGATGCGAGGCTAAGTGACAAAATATGAGGTGCATGCCATTGACGAAATATGAGGTAGAGACCAGTTACGAAATAGGTGTATATTGAAGGAAGTAGTGTACGAAACTGTCTCATAAAACTAGTAGTTTACATACTTTTCTTTCAAAGGTCGGGTAACTGAAATCGGGAATAAATTTTACATTATTCATTGTAAATGCAAGTTTAATGCATGCAGTGTCCAATCGGGTCGTCTGGAACATTTTTCTTGCTGAAATATATGTTTTTGTAATGCTATATATTCTAACTGGCAGAATAACCATGCCAGTGCTCTTTCCCGAATTTAAACTATACATGGAAAGTAATAAACACGCGTCTGTGACTATGTATGACTTTAAAGATATTTGCTTTATAATAAAGCACCAGGAAACAAAATAAAAACCAAAACACGGTGAGTTGTGACAATGTAGAAGTAAGAAGAAAACTGGTCACACGTAATTACATGGTTGATGTTAACACAATTGAAATCACAATGTATGCATTTTCTCTTCATTTTTGAATTTTTAAAGTGACATAATAGTTTGTGACATGGCTCATGGCCTTCTGGATCTGATGAAAATAAAATCTGAAAACTGAAAGTCTGATATTTCAATTATATTAACTTTGATATCACTTTCAGTTTATTTTTCCTGCAAAGAATCCCCTCCGATGTTTATGTCCATGCAATTTTCTTGTTGGGATTATTTTAAAAGCAAAGTGAAGTTTCCACACACACACACACAATATTGTTTTTTTGAAGTGTTTGTTTGTATTTTCATGCTATTGACTTTATAGTGCTGTCATGTCCTACAACGACCGCCTTCTGTAAATTTCATTTGCAAACATTTCTCAGTGCCAACTGAGTAACTGAAAAGGACTAAAGACTTAAACTGTCAGCTAAACTGCAGTTTGATGCTTTCCTGTTACTAGGGCAGCCCTTGCAGACACTCTACCATCAGACCCTTCGCCGCTATATGGTCCTGGTTTCGAACCCCGGCTCGGATCCTACAAACGTTCATGTTTGGAAGCTATACAGCTAGCTTGCGAGGGGTGGGTGGTTCTACCCAGGGATAGCTGAAATATTCCTTCTCCGTGAAAAGCTGAGGAAGTCGCCAAATGACTTGAACAGTGTCGGTGTGAAACCCAAATCAACATAAAAACAAATAAAATATCAAGAAATGTATACATTTCATGTGATTTAAGAAAACTGCTTAAAAACAATAGTATTATCCTAATTTACATGCGGTATATTTATTTCAGGGATGCCATGAAACCATATATTTTAACACTTCAATTTGCCAATTCTGATATACATTCTATAAAACAAACTTTTATAGATTTCGTAGAGTTCAATATATTATCGACCTTTATGTTTCGATAATTTAAACCACACATCAAAATGCGTATATGATTTCATTAAAAGTAACTTGGTATACATTTAAAGAGCAAAAATGTGAAAGTTCAACAATCCATTTCGTTTGTTCGTTTGTCGTTATTATAACATGTTGTTGCGTTTTTTGTTGCTGTTGTTTTTGTGAGTTATTTTGGTGCGATTTTTTTTGTGTGATGTTGACTTTTTTAGGTTGAGGAAAATACTCGTATGTTCGAGAATAAAACTTGGGACCATTTCATTCTAAAAAATATGTCTGCAGTAATGACTTTCTTGAAAGTGACACATATCGGATTCATTTGTCCTCGAATTCTTGTAGTTTTATGTTCCACAATGTGGCCGACTTGGTGTGTCAAAGGAAGCAATACTTTTCTTAATATACTTAATCTAACTAGACTCGAACCTATAACATATTGAACAGGCATTAGACACGTATGACCATTAAATAATGCTTGTATAATACAGGACTGTATGAGTATCTACTGTCCACTATCAAATATTAGATATCTACGTCAGTAAACATTGACAGAACTACCACAAATCTATAAATATCGAAATATGTATTACACGTGAGTATTCTGTGACAAGTCTTATTGTGTTATGGGCGTCGTATCTCAATGTAGCTTTTATTTTCTTTCAGGTTAATTGAATGTTACATATATAGGGTCTCATAACTACAATTTTACCATGCACACAAATGATCTCTAAAAATAAATGGTCAGCATTATGCCATAAGAAGTAAAAATAAATGGTCAGCATAAGAAGTAAAAATAAATGGTCAGCATAAGAATACTCAAAGTCATCAAAGGAAGACTTGAATATGACAGAAAATAAACTAAATGTTCTCTATTCTCTTTATATCGATGTCTATACGTAGACAATTGTCATTTTTTCCCCCAATGAATCAAGCTTATTGTAATGATGCCTTTTCGTCCCAAGATCGAGCTATACGTGCTAGAATAAACAACAAGATATTTTATAAGTAGGATACTTAAGTGTGTTACTTCCGAAGTAGGCATTGTGAGATGAAAATGTAAGAGTGGATATAGAGAGATATTTGAATTTTTCTCTCGTGTTACGAAGTAAATTGTTTATATTGATATATATTGGCATTTCCGAGATTTAACTAATTATAACTAGATCTACTTTAAGGGGAGAGTTGTAACTGTAATGTTGTTAGATAGCTTGTGACCGAAACCTTAATTTCCTTTGCGGGTTGCATTGTATAAACAGTGTGTGCTCACTTGTAATACTGATTATACGTTTAAAAGTGATGAAATATTATTAATCTAACTAATTATGACTTATGAATGAATCTATTTTATCAACTTATTCTAATTCGGTACTGTTAAAAGAAAAACATATAGATCTAATATTCAAATAAATTTCTATTCTATGTCAGGCATCTGTAGACTTTAGATCTATATCTATACTTTAATTAGATTCATGTTCGAGTTAAATTCTACAAGCCTGGTTTGTTGTAGCCTTGGAGACCAAAACGCATCCATGTAAATTAGCATTCAAATAATGCTAGCACAACGTTCAACGTTTCATATTTAAAAAATTGAATGAATCCAAGTTATGGGATACTGGATATTACACGTTATGGTAGGTCACAACTCACTTTAGAATCAGCCAGATATCTAGTTCTATATGCAAAAGAGTTAGTAGCTGAAACATCATAACGAAAGAAAATCATATACGCGCATGAATGAATAGCATGTGTTTATATAGATCGAGTAGTCGTAGTTGAAACTTTTCATACGATATGAGCGCTTATCGGGAATACGGAATTATTGACAGCTATACTAGTGAATATCTGTGTCAGTGGGCTTCTATAAATAGGACAGTGTAAAAACCCAGTATCGGCACCTTTACGCAACACTATAACAATACTACTGTAATGCTGGCTCGCGCCAACTATGGCGAGATGCTTAAAAGTATTTGCCTATTGCTCCGGAGGAGAAGGTGTATTATCCCGATTGAAAATGTTTGGTATTATAATCTCTGCGTCACATATAGTTAACTGTAGCTGCAGTAGTTATCAGGTTTTGTTTTCTTGTAAATTGTCACGGCTTTTAATTCGTGTATGCGACAATGTGTACATGAACATGTGAACAACCCAGAGACACATGTAGAGAGGTTTTTATCTTTTTTGTACAGTATCGAAGAACATGTAACGCGACCCTTCGAGTGTCATTTGTATCAAATCATTTAAAAAGAAAATCATACGTATACCACATCATTTTTAGGATAAAATTTTTGTGATGGATTCATTTGTTTGAGAGATTTTATAGTAATGTAACATGAGTGAATGTCTTAATGTCCGATATGTGGGCCGATTTTGTAATATGGCCCCCTTATTTTATTTGAACACTATATACTCACGCGATGACGTCATGGACTTGGTTGTAAACTGGCCAAAAATAATCGATTTCCATGACAATCTGTCGTTTATTTTAACAAATAATCAGTAGACAGGCGCAAAAGCATCAAATTAGTGTACGACAAACGTGTATGGATTTACAGATAATGTATTTCGGAAGATATGTATGGCATAAGACCAAATTATAAATTTCTTTGTTACGCGCATGAGCGCCGACATCTTGAATATTTTCACCGAGGTATTGGCCAATACAGCCTATCCCTCTAGTGGATAATTGATTTTAGGCATGTTCATTATGTTTTTTGTTGAGGATTTTCGTCGATTTTTATGCGCGTATGGTCAAATATGTGGTTTAAAGACTGAGACACTACGTAGCCTATAGGAAAATTATTCCTTGTTTTACCGCGAGGACCTATATTGTGTATTGATTCGCACTACTTCGACTCCGCACTGCACCGTTGTGTGTACAGCTCGGTTGTGCGGCAGTCGACTTCAGCGAGAGAACTTTCTTCAAGTTATCGTGGATTTCCCCCTGCGTGACCATCAAGGTGGGATGTTTTGATTATCGCGTTTGTTGTCACCGGGTTTCGCATCACCTGAAGCTGCGTCTACTACATACAAGGCGTACGGAGAGGTACAGTGTAGACTGCAATGGCCAAGAATTCGAACAAAGACTCGTTCGCCTATGAACAAGAGAAACGACAATTCATTGATGGCCTCCGACATTTTCACAGCAATCGAGGGTAAGCAAACCATTTGATGCCATAGTTGTATTGTTTTATTAGTGATTTGATGACTTTTAGTGAGATCCGCGTGTTTGCAAGAAACTGGCATCATAAATAGGCGTTTTTATTTCAGCACACCATTTGAACGGATTCCGAAGTTATTAGAGAAGGAAGAAGTTGACCTGTATTCGCTGTATCAAAAAGTGATTTCATTTGGTGGCTGGAAGAAGGTTTGTAACTTTGAAATGTTCTATGTGCATATCATCTAATGAAACATTCAAACTAGATACGTCAGGAATTTATTGTAGCAGATCACTATAATTATGCTTTTGTTATTATAATTATAGCAAGTGACCTTGACCATTTAATGCTTATTTGGATACTATTACACTAATAACTGATTTAGTGATTTTATATTTGAAATGACAGCTGCTATGTATGTTAGTATCTCAGTTTTTGTTGTTTTCCAACTAGTTCAGTTAGAGGTAAGAGGTAAGCATATCATGTCAGTATTTCTTGTTGATGGTGATGAGTGAGGGATGATGGATGTTTCGCGACCAATGC
The DNA here is from genome assembly GCA_032358795.1 of Nuttallia obscurata. Taxonomy (NCBI): domain Eukaryota; kingdom Metazoa; phylum Mollusca; class Bivalvia; order Cardiida; family Psammobiidae; genus Nuttallia; species Nuttallia obscurata. The sequence goes on along the minus strand of JAULCC010210199.1, from coordinate 4,544 downwards.
CATTTCGCTCCTGATGATTCGCTACCTAATGGATAGACATTTCAGTTTTCACTACCCATATATTTCGTAATCAAACACTGTTACTGAGATTATGTCGTTTTATTATTGTTAAAGATGAATTATTTATATAATTTGTTTACAAAGGTTTTTAAGGATGTTATAATTTGTTATTCAAAATACAAGTGTTTTTGTTTGAAGTTTGTGAGTAATTAATCAATCAGAAATATCAGTTATATGGATTAATAACTTAACAGGTGTGAAACACAAACTCGCAAGTGAGTTGATTTCGTTGTAGAAATTTAAGTAATGAAACTACATGTGTTTGCACTAAAAATCATTAACTGAGTTAAGTAATGAGTCTTATTATCAATCTAATGTTTTTCTTACCTTTTCCTTATACAGAATATGTAATCTATATTGGGTAGAGAATCTAGCCGCGAAACCTATGTGGTAGTGAAACACATCAATTGGCGAAACGGTAGGTCGCGCAACATCCATATCATTTTCCAGACAAAAATACAAGTACATCTGACAATAGAGTTCCATTATAAAGGAAAAGATGATTAAATAACATTGAGAAACAGAGATGTTGCAAAGAGATTTGAGTTTTTTTTGTAGGATGGATTCAATTCCGCATAATGGGATATAGCTGTTTCATGACAGTGTGGTCACATAGACAATTGGTCACATTGACAAGACACAGACAAGTATTGGTGATTAATCAATTCATTTTATACAAAGATTGCTTCACATGAAATATCAGCTACGATGACCTAACTCCAAAACCAATCTTTAAGAACTGAGACTAGTTTGGGCTACAGCACAATCCCATTCAAATACTGGAGCAGAGCTACAGATAAGCAATGCATCTGCATGTTTAGCCAATTAAAATTGGCCAATTACCGGAAATTTACCCAATCAAATCCTTGCATATCAAAACACAGTTAAGATATCACAATATGCAAATGAGTTTTCGAGACAGCTTATTTCACCTTCATTTAAAACGAACTACTCAGCTTTTTCCAACATACTTGGAAAGTTCATATTCATAAAATAACCGTTCCAATTGCCCTCGATGTGTCAACAGAAATTTACTGCTTCCCAGGGCGCACTTACACGCACTTACAACGTTAACCATTTTATAGTCTTGTTTTAAAATCAAAGTTTTCTGCTTTCGACTGTTTTTGTATACATATGAAAAAATAGCTGTACCAGTCTAATATTAAACTTTTCACGCACTGGTAAACCAGGAAATGGCACAATTTGGGTGGTAAAAACTTCAATCATTTCAGGAAATGAAATATTTGTCTATATATTGATTGAGTTTTGACAAAAATAACAGATCATTAATAAGTGATGTTTGCGCCAAGTAATATACAATCATATCCGTCATTGTTGATGATTTTTTTTTTACCAAAGTATGCTAATCGCAATCAAAACATGCCTGCGATTGTTTGTCGTCATAAATGAAAATTAACTTGAAAAAAAAGAGATTTCCATGGCTGTTTAAAGTCGGTAAACAACCAAAATTTCGATGTAAAATTTGATCATCAATAAAAAATGTATGTGAATTAACCGCATTGTTGGCTGAAGACGGTGCACTGAGTATTCAAATTTTAAGTATTTTTTCAACACCATCAGAGTTTTCATCACAAAAATGTGTGTTAAATACATGAAAGAAACAAAATTAAATTAAAGTTGGATTCAGAAACTACTGAACAAATGTATTTGTTGTAAAATCCAGCTTCATTTCTTCTTAATATATTATCAGATTATTCATTAACATTTTAAAATCTGAAATTTAAGCTATTACCAAATGAAATTTCTCAAGTACCCACTTAAATTTATGGGAGTATTTACCAAAATAACATTAAAGCATATAAATCTGTTGCTCTGTTGGAGCAACCGCGAGAGTGATTCACTACCTCTTCGTGTTGTTTTTTTCATGAAAATACATGTTATATCTTAAGTTTGTCATTATTTTTTATCAGAGTGACAAGTTTTTTGTGAAACTGGGTCATTCAAACATACAGAGTAAAAACTGCTTTTGTTTACATTTGAAAATCAATTTATACAGGTATTTCTTTAAATTAATATGTATTCGTTGCTATGCATCTCTTAAGTTTTATGTTTATGTAAAAGTTGTAGTGCATAGTATGATTTTCTATCAGTCAATTAGCTCTGCCCATTTTTCCCCTATATTTGGCATCTCACCAAAGTCTTGACAACTGTCTTGATGGAGAAACACAACATTTTTATATGATGTTTCCTAAAGTTATGAAAAAACAATAATATGTTGATTGACTTGCAATTTTTATGGTAGCATTACACATGTTGCTAAAAGACTTTGCCATAGGAAGTTGCACTGTTTCAAAAATTTCTTTGCTCCACTATTTGAATGCCATCGACTGGAAGCCCAAACCAGAGAACAACAGTAACATGTATTTCTACCTTTTTGAAATCTTCTCTGCTGGTTGTAATAGTGAATAATTTTCAGTTTTCGCAAATAGTGCAGCTTTGGGTTCTATTATACCCTTGTTTTGTATGGATATTTTAAAATTGTGCATCAGTATTGAATCAGAAGCTGTCATTGCTACCTGGATGTTGTTTGATACATTGACGCCTGTCTGTAACTTGTATCATTGTGCCTGTAAAGTTACAATTATAGATTTATTCAAGTAAGATTATTATGGTTATTATTATGCATCTAGTTTATATTTTACACCCATTTTCCATTAAAATAATTCTTAACAAGAGACTGATTTTCATCAAAATGGGTTGCAAGTATAATTATTAAGATTTGTGTAACTGTAAGTGTTTTTTTTTTACTGAAAATCCTTTATAAACAAAATATGCCATCACCTTGTCCATTATTGCATATTCTACAAATGGTATATAAAAACTACATAGCATGTTAATGGTTCTATTGTTTTCTGTTTATATATTTAAAGTTTTTATTTCTGAAACCCTACTAAGCAATAAATGCAATAGTTAATATGTCTGCCAGTTACCTATTGTTATAGTCTTTTAGCCTTTTAAATTGTCTTAAAAGTAAAATACAAGTTTTGAGGACACCTGCATGTTTTCTCGGGACAAGGGGCTCATAAACGTCTTCTGATAATGAGAGAAAGGACCTAAGTAAAAATAATATAGTAATATTTGCAAGATACCTGTAAGCACTTGAAGACTAACTAGCTGCTATCATTAACTTTGGATTGTTTGAATTGAAGAAGCACACACCAGCAAATATATATGAAATGTCCATTGTCTCATCACTTGAAGTATGAACAGTAATAAGCCATTACCCTAATAAAGACAGCCGAGTGTTATCTGCTTCAGGTCAAATTTGTCAATCCTTGAATTTAGGACGATTTATTATAATTATTTCCCTTTTTGTGATGACATCAGTTGACAGTATTAATGCCTTGTAAATACTAGATGAATTATATGTCATTTCTGTTTCAGGTCTTTCAATTTCTATCTTGTAGTCATTTAACTCGTTGTTTTCATTTAAACATTTACAGTGTCTGATGAAGAAAAAGAGGAAATTATTTTCAAGTCTAGGAGTCTTGTTTGTTTGTTTGGAATTTAACGTCGCTTTAACAGCATTTCAGTCATATCGCGACGTCCAGCTCATTACTCATCTAGGAGTCTTGTAAAAATGCACATTTGAATTTACTATCCTGTTTTATGGAGAGCAAAACTTTCAGCTCTACATTTTAGTATAAGGCATTATGGTGTTATAAGTCTGAAATTAATTTTTGCTTTTCGGAGGCAATCTAAATATCCACTGTAATGTGATGTTGAAAATAGTTCACACAGAATTTGATATGATTGTTAATAACTTTCAGATTTTTAGCTCATTAAAAGTAAAAATAATAACGTAAATATTCCGTATCCTTGGAGATATGTTCTGATAGTATAAAATTCCTCAAATAACTGCATATTAAAGTATTAATTGTGTATCTGGTGTTGGCTATGGTTATATCCAAATTGTGTTTTGCTGAATGCATGTGATACAAAGTTTTGTTATAATATGCTAATAGTAATAGTTGTCTCTAGGACACATTGAAAATTTGGAACAGGTTGGTTATTTTTGTGGTGGTTTTTTTGTTCAAAGAGGGAGTGGATGTGGTCAGTGACTAGGCAGTAGTTCTGCAGGATCTGCTATTACAGAGCTTTTCCTGGAACCAAAACATGTTTGATCTTGATGTGTTCAGCTACACATCATGAAAGGGATCTCTTGTATGGCTTCCTTCTAGAAGGCTTTCATTGAAATTGGTTACTGAATCTTGAGTTTTTGACTGAGGAGACAAGCTTGATGTCTTTAAAAGGAAAACAAAGATTCATGAAGAACAAGATCAAAAAAGGTGCTAGTCATGGTTTTGTGAAAATGCAGTTGCTTTTTTTTTTAAGGGATTGCAAAGAATGTATGCTTTTATTAGAGAGACAAAATATTCAGATGGCGACTTGCAATCTCTCAGCCCCTCACCGCTGTGGGTTCGAATCCCTGTCTGGGCACTTCGGATTTTTCAAGTGAGGAA
>JAULCC010209977.1:0-12806 GCA_032358795.1 Nuttallia obscurata | reverse complement strand
GAATAACGTAAAAAAAGCTTTTAGCTTAATTTAGACAGATTTTATGTTAAATTATTCAATCATAATTTGCAGCGAATGAACCGATGAAGTATTCTTTATTTCCATCTTATTTCATTGTTCATATAATGCGAATAAATCATCCAATTTTGAGGCCAGTCTATTAGCCGTAGCAAAACTAGAACGCGCTTGCAATTGGTTATTTCCGCTTGAACAAATGATTGCTTTATGCTGATCAAAGGAATTTCCGAACGGTTTCCCTTTTGATATTTACGCCAATTGTATTCTTGTTGTAATATATTCATCCAAATAACAATCGATAAGGTCGATGTTTTAATGTTTGCTCTATCTTACATCGGCTTATCAGTTGGCTAAAGGGCAAAAGGGTAATGAATAGTCCATAGTCCATAGTCTATTTGTTAAGGTTTATTTGCAATTTTGATTTGGATGTAAAATAGTGAAGCTTTCTTTTTTCATCGCCGTCCGCGAGAATCGTGGTTTATTACTAATTAGTACAATTAAACCACCTAGTTTCGTCAAAAAATTGACAATTCCTAAATTGAGCCCGTAGAAGGGAAGTAATGTGAGTTTAAGGAAAGACAAGTATTGTTCTGCAGCTCCGTAGTATGCCATAATATTTATAAAAAAAACGGTTAATGTCATCATACAGTTTGAACGAGGTCATATCTATTAAAAGCATAGGGAAATCCGTGGTCACGCAACAGACTGGTTGTGACATACTCTATATATAGCCATTACCTTCGCTTGTATTGGTCCGAACCGTTTGTTTGTATTTCTTATCAGGTCAGCAGGATTTACTGAGTCTACCTATTAATCTGGACCTTCTCCCACTTCATAAAACATTGAGAGACATTTACAATGTAAGCATTCCGTCGCTTTGACGTAAGTTTATTTTTATCAAAATTGGCTGTGGCCACCGATGATTGGGTTAAAAACTAGGTGCGGATTTGAAAACTTGAAAAAAGACTTGACAATGATACATTTATATACCGTGGCAAACCGCAGTTAAAATGGTTAACCTATTCGTAATGATTTGACTCAACAATATGTCAGAACGAACGACACCTTTCGTCTTAATCAAAACAGAATGGGCGTATGAATAAGCAGACTGTTTGAGATGATACTTGTTCTTGTTATCATTTAAGTGTTGGTTCCAAGGTAAACGCAATAAATGCACTGAGTCCGTTAACGAATTAGTACCATGATCAAATGACAAACATATTACATATTCTTTCTTTTCTTATTTTTTTTTTATTTCTTGACTTCTTCTTCTTTTCTTTTCTTTCTCTATTTTAAAATTTATAATTTTGCATCTATTAATTTTCAAAAGTTACCCTATAATTTGTTTTGTTTCTTTTCATTTTCCATCTTAGTTTCGTTTTCCTTTTAATGCATTCCTTTATTATATTATAGCCCAGTATTATATTTTTGTTTTGCCTTCGCAATAAAAACATGACTTACTGCTTAAATGTTTTAGCAGATTGATAATAACCTTCTATAAATCTATAATATGTATTAAGTCTATTATAAAACCAACAAGAAGCGCAGGGCCGTAACTAAGGTTGGTAGAATTTGTGGCCTTACCCTTTTACTTTTATATTTGTAAACTGATTAAGATTTATCGAAATACCAGTTTATGAATACTGTCTACTTATTGTACAAATATTTGGCAATAAAATATGTTAAAAGAAGAAGAAGAAGAATTAATTAACTTGCATTTAAACTAATGCAATAAGCACAATACCTGTCTGATTATAAGCATCAGCTAATTGTGTTTAAAGGTAATTGGATAAGTAACTGATACATGTATAAGGCAAAACATTAATTGGAAAAGGATCTAATTTAAGACAAATATTTAAATGGTTATGACACTACTTACAGGGAAAACTTTAATTTGATAAGGTACCGATTTATGGTAAATGTTATATAGATAAGGCACTACTTCAAGACAAAATGATAGTTCGAAAAGGTGTTATTTTAAGGCAAAACAGTAAATGGATAGGGATTTATCTTAAAGGAATACGTTAGTTGGAAAAGTAAGGCGACAGTTAATTTAGTTTTGCACTATACTATATTTGACACTATTTTGACCATTCCATATCAAATCTGTCACTGAAACCTGAGTTTGTCCATGGAATTATGCAAGTACTTGTGTAATTCCGTAGTTTGTCCGAGAGTTAGCTGTTAGCTCTGAAGTTATTCTCTACCAATTACAGAACTAGCCCTCACTCTATGAAAAATTCAAAGCCCATAGCACGGTGACGCACCTGGATTGCAGTAACACTCATTTTGTTTAGCTGACATCATAGGTAATATGGAAAAACCTGGACAAACGGTCGCCAACTATAACGACGGCATTAAACCTACAAGAAATGCCATTAAACCTATATCAAATATCATTACACATATGCAAAATACTATATAAACTTTATCAAATTCCTTTTAACATTATACTACATAATCTTCAAAAAGTACAATTAAACCTATGTAAAATAAAAAAAAAACTAGGGCTAATATACGTCCAAGAGAAAGAGGTGCGGATACACAGAACTCTTCTGTAGAGAACCATGGTTCTTTATGGTCCCCAGTGTATAGCATTGATACACGTGGGGGCTGAACCCCGGCCGGTCACTTTATCCCGACACCGACAAACCAATTGTAATGCTAACCCTTAATCCTGAGCGTCAAGGAGGGAAGCCGTTACTACCATTTTTTAAAGTCTTTGGTATGACCTGGCCGGGGATCAAACCCGCGGCGCCTGCACTGGAAGCAGACGCTCTTCCACACAAAAACCTATATTAAATAGAATTAAACTATGTAAAAATCTATTTAACCTTTATCAACTACTATTCAACCTGTATTACTTATCATTTAACTTACGAAACATTCTATACAAACTATATCAACCATAATATTTAACGTATGCTATACAGTATTCAACCTATATACATTTTTATTTAATCTACGAGAAATACTAATTAAACTTTAATCCACTTCTGTTTGAATAACATAATAGTTTTGATGAAAGTTTAACTGTGTGGTATAATTCATTGTCAATGTCAATATTAAATATATCAAAATATGAATTGATTCAACACAAGTAGTAAGAATGCTAACCTGGAACTCTCGTCCTTGTACTAAGGACTTTATCAGCTTATTTACACTACTTTAAATGAGTGAAGTTAACTCGCTTTCCCACATTATTAAAATTTATTGTTCTTAACCTAATATGGAATTAAATACTACTGAATGTATGTTAAATACTGTTTAACCTAAAATGGTTTTAAATACCACTTAATGTATGTTAAATACTGTTTAACCTAATATGGTATTAAATACCACTTAATCTATGTTAAATACTGTTTCACCTAATATGGTATTAAATACCGCTGAATTTGTTTGATACTGTTTAATCTAATATGGTATTAAATACCACTTAATGTTTGTTAAATACTGTTAAACCTAATATGGTATTAAATACCACTTAATGTACGTTAGATACTGTTTAACCTAATATGGTATTCAATACAACTTAATGTATGTCTAATACTGTTTAACATAATATGGTATTAAATACCACTTAATGTATGTTAAATACTGTTTAACCTAATATGGTATTAAATACCACTTAATGTACGTTAAATACTGTTTGCCCTTATATGGTATTTTACCCTTATATGGTATTAAATACCACTAAATGTATGTTAAAAACTGTTTAACCGCAAATGGTATTTAATACCACTGAATGTATGTTAAATTCTGTTTAACCTAATATGGTTTTAATTACCACTTAATGTACGTTAAATACTGTTTAAACTAATATGGTATAAAATACCACTTAATGTATGTTAAATACTGTTTAAACTAATATGGTATAAAATACCACTTAATGTATGTAAAATACTGTTTAACCAAATACGGTATTAAATACCACTTAATGTTTGTTAAATACTGTTTAACCTAATATGGTTTTAAATACCACTTAATGTACGTTAAATACTGTATTACCTAATATGGTATTAAATACCACTTAATGTATGTCTAATACTGTTTAACCTAATATGGTATTAAATACAACTTAGTGTATGTTTAATACTGTTTAACCTAATATGGTATTAAATACCACTAAATGTATGTTAAATACTGTTTAACCTAATATGGTATTAAAAACCACTTAATGTACGTTAAATACTGTATAACCTAATATGGTATTAAATACCACTTAATGTATGTCTAATACTGTTTAACCTAATATGGTATTAAATACCACTTAATGTATGTTTAATACTGTTTAACCTGATATGGTATTAAATACCACTTAATGTATGTTAAATACTGTTTAACCTAATATGGTATTAAATACCACTTAATGTATGTTAAATACTGTTTGCCCTTATATGGTATTTTACCATTATATGGTATTAAATACCACTTAATGTATGTTAAATACTGTTTAACCTCAAATGGGTTTTTAATACCACTGGATGTATGTTAAATTCTGTTTAGCCTAATATGGTTTTATTTACCACTTAATGTATGTTAAATACTGTTAAACTAATATGGTATCAAATACCACTTAATGTATGTTAAATACTGTTTAACCAAATATGGTATTAAATACCACTTAATGTTTGTTAAATACTGTTTAACCTATATCAGCTATTATTTATAAATGTTTCACATTTTAAACAGCATGTGCCAATAATTAATGATATACTTTTATTAAATATTGACTAAATTCCATTTCTTATAAGATTTTTGAAATAAAGGATCAACATTTATTTATCTAAATATGTTTTTTATTAATTCAATAAGAACATCTGTATGGCACTGAACAGAGGATGGACAGAGGAAAGCTTCATAACTAACTAGGTAACTAAGTTTAATTGAGAAGAATTATTTGCTGCATTTATTAATGATGTAACCCACTGCATCTCCAAACCCCTAAAGCAAAATTATGTAAAGAAATCGTTAAGTTTTTGTGACGGACGAAGAATTGAAAATTGTTTACTAGAATTGAGAAGCATTAACTAAAGAAGGTGCATTGTGCGATATCGTTTCAACGGGAAACGTGTTTATGTTTGCACACTATTTTTATAACGATCTTTGGTTTGATAGGCTGAAAGTAATTTTAGTTTCAACTGTTAGAAAGATTATACGTTTGAGGTCTTTCCTGAACAAATCTTGTAGCAAGATGACGTACTTGACAGACAACGTGTGGGTTTTCATCAAAGCGGAAGCTGATAAACCGCCTGCTACTAAAATTATAAATTCACTTGAGGTCTTATCGCTTTATAGCTAATTAACAGATTAAGTAATCTACTTAACATTCCACATCTTCTAATTGACTTAAAGGATTTATATCTATGAAAGTCCCACAAGGGTGTCTATTCATGATACTTGTTATAGAATAGAATATGCTTATGAAATATAGAAGGAAACTTCCACAAAATTGTATAAGGCTATCTCTTATGTACTCTATAATGTATGGTGGCTGTTTCTGTCCTTTCCTGTGGCGGATTTCGGGGGGAAGAGTCGAAGGCGAAAAGTCAAATTATCCTAGTTTGGCGAGGCGTCAACACGACAAGTCGAAATTTCGGGGCGAGATTTCGGTGAGAAAAGTCAAAATTTTGGGGCGATAAAGTGAAAAAAGTTATTTCGATATTTATATCTTTTTTCTTCCTTTCTTCACTATATATGTGAAAAACACAATCATTATAATATTGATTAAAAATGCGAAAACTGATGTGATATTGCCTTTTTATGAGAGTAAAGCAAACTTACGCATATTAGATTAGGATATTATACTTTCCATAAACAAATTCTATTGGGAATTGCTTCTTAAGATGGTCACCATTGAAACAAAAAATAGCTATTTTAACGATATTTAAGTTGTTTTCTTGAAATTAAATGTAATTAAAAGATAAACAATTTCTTTTTTTCATACCTGTTCATATTGAATCGGATAAATACAAATAAATAACAAGTAAAAAAATATGTTGCTGTGTCAAAAACAGCAATTTCATAAAAAAAAAATGTGAAAATCATGAAATATCTGATTTGAAGAGAAACTTCAAACAAATATTAAATATCAAATGATATTTTGCTACCATTTATTTTAGCTCAATTGAGCACAGTGCTCAAGGTCGAGCTATTGCTATGGCTGTCGTTTGTCATCAATATTATTCTTCATACTTCTTCTTCTTCTTCTAAACTGCTGGGCCAATTTTAACCAAACTTCCCAGTAATGTTTCTTACGTTTTCTTCTTCCAGATACCTTCAAAATATAACCGAAAATAATCTTTTCAGAAATCCCTTGGTCAATTTCAGAATAATTTCACAGAAATGAATCTTAGGTGACCTTTTATCAGATTCCTTTAAATCTTCTTGATTAGCAAAAACCATGTCTACCAGTGGGTGGGGCTATTTTCCCCTATATGGCTTTTGGGGAAATTTTGAAACTTTTCTTCTCAGAACTACCGGCCTGATTTAACAAACCTCACAGACATGTTCATTTGGTGACTCAATCAAATTCCTTCAAGAGCCCTAGACCCATTTTGAGACTTTTAAAATGGCGGACTAGCAGCCTTTTACAAAATGGACGCCAGAATTTACAAAATACTTCAGATAAGTGTAAAGTATTTGAATAAAAATAATGTTTCAAACGACCATGATTTTATAAGCCTACCTGTGTATAACATAATGATGCAGAAGAATGGAAAATATAACACACAGACAGATTTGCATCATGAATTGCAGCAATATGGTATATACATAATCAAATCTTGACTCTGGTACCCCCCAACTGTGTAAACAATATTTTTTGAATGAATAACTTTAACTAAAAAAGAACAATCATTTAAAAACACAATTTTCAGGCATGTTAACCTTCCATAGCTATTTTAAATTACCCTTTCATATTACATTGGTTGTTATTGACAAACCGTAAAACATATTTGATTTAGTAATTTTTAACATTGCTATGGCATTATTAAAATGTATTTATATAAACTATGTAAGTATAATAAACTTATATGCAAATACTCTAAACATTGATGTCCAAAATCTGGATAATAACTGAAACCATGACCCTAACGTCAGTCCCTGTCTTAATTGCCACCACACTGACAAAAAGCTGCGCATAGCATTTCAGCTTTGAGACATAAACATATTCCAAGACAACCCTATTCTGGATTACATCCGCATCTAAAGTTTTCTTACAAGAGACAGCTACCTGTGAAAGTATATACCGAAACAGTTTCTATTATGATTTTGTTTTTTTAACCAAGCCCCGTTCTGCTGGACTTGGTTTATCTAACCACGACTTCAAACCCTGGCCCCAAATATATCTAACTTAAAGGACTGTCGTATTGGTTTGCTCCAAATATGCTGCAGAAATGGGGCGGAATAAATTCAAAAGATCTGCGTACCTTTAGAGTGAAAAGGTACTTTCGAACATCATTTGAGTTACATAAGAACAGCAAAACATGCTAATGTTTATATTTCTTGCAGTACTGAATCTAAAATTGGGGTGCAGAAAGAGCTAAAAATGTGTGGCAACGTCAAAAAGGTAAAAGTGTCCCAAGCAGTTTACTCACCTCTGCAAGAAAAGATAGATATCTAGTCAAAGCCCGTCATTGCGTGAAAAACTGGTAGGGCCTTGGATTTTGATTCACCTAAAGATTGGAAACTATAATTAATAGCTATATATCTAAGTTTTTTACCAGCTCCAAAAGTTACCAACAGCTCATTAGTCGGTTTTAGGATAAAACAAATCCTACAGCCTTAACCAACACGTCAGTATCACGGTCCCTTATCTTCTTTAAGCATTTATCTGACATATCGCCGACGTGAATTATTATTTTAACATCCGCCACCTCGTGACTACAAGGAACCCGGTTCCTAGAGTCATACTGTGGCGGCAATGAAACTATACCTTGGTCACGTGTAACTATCAGTAGTTTATCGGTGTGATCATCATTGATTATCTGCTTTGTAAAAAACAATAGTTCTGTTTTCTTTTCATCTACTCTAATAAATAAACCCAAAGTACATGATATGTTTTGTCTGTACCCTTTTTATGAAACCTCTCACTCTTTGCAATATTTCAGACTATCTTGATCATATCCCAAAAAGACCCAACCACTGAATAATTGAAAGCTGAGGACTTATAAAACAGTTGAAATCATTGGTAGATTAGTTTTTGAATGTTTGACAACCTGTCGGTTTCAGCATATAGACTACAGCCACTCCATCTATAACTAAGGCATTAATTTGAGGATGTTCTTGAGTGACTTCTGAGTGATCTCCAAGACAATATATTAGGTCCGAACTGGTACCCAATATTAGGTTTCCAAACTGGGAGGAAAATTAGATATCTCATGGGCAAAGAAATCTTCAAGGTTCCAGCCGCGCTCTTAACATGATGCATCTAAGAAAAGAGAGAGCAGTCCAGTTGAAGGTAGCCAATCAGCTGCTTTTTGTGTGTTCTATCTGTTGTGTAGTCTGTCTTCTTAAAGGAAGGAACTCGTTTTGTTTAAATGGTATCTCTCAGAACTTTTACTTTCCTTTCTAAGCGCTGCCATTGTTAACACTGTTATACTGGTGCTTACCCGTATGTTCGATGTTGTTCACTTTTTCATTAACACTTGAATCTTCCATATTTCTACTATCTAATACTAGATCAACCTGTCGAATACATTAAATACAGTCCTTTGAAAGACTACCCAGTGAACATCCCTGTAAGGTTTCATCAAATTTGGCTAGAAGTAGAGGTCGTTTGAGGCAAATATTGACGGACGGACGGACCATTGGACTGACAGACGACGGGCGGACGGACGATGGCCAGAAACCTCATACCATTAGTCTCCAGCCTAAGAGATCAAGAAAACTAGATATTAAGTCTAAAGGAAAGTGATAAAATAAACCAGGGATTGTAGCAAACATCTGGCTCCATAGGTGTGTATGTGAACATATGACCTTCCATTAATTGTGTTTAAATAGTTCTGGAAAAGGAGATAATTCTTCCAAAATTCATGCAATTTCAAGCATTTTCATCACTAATTTATGAAAAAGGTCTAATGAGCCCAAAACATGTTTTTGCATTTACGAGAATAATAAAGCTTTTTGTATGACATTTATCATTGTATACAGGAATGGATGCGTTATTGCATGAATGATGAAGAAAGTTTGTACATTATTGCATAAGAACATGCCGACAATTGTACTGTTAACTAACATTTGACTTTTCTGTGGTTAGAGCTAATGGAATCACTTGGCCATCACAGTTGTAGGGTTGTGTGAAATAGTCAATATGTGATCATTTAGCCATCCACGTGAGGAAGCTTTCAAACAAGCTTGCAGAATGTCGTATGTTCTACCAGGGGTCTAACGTAGCAAGCAAACACAATTTTAACTAGTCTTAAACCCTGAATTTAAATTTTTCATTACAATTTGTCATGGAATTACGAAAACGTTTACTTATGGGTAGTACATTGAAATCTGAAAACTTTTATTGATGTTACTTTAATACATCTGTAAATCATCGGCGAGAGCAAACTAAAGTGAGATAGGCGAAAAAGAAACTGTTCTTCATCTTTTCGAAACAAACGAAACTGTTGATGGTTCCAGGAAAATCTGCCGGTATGGCCGTAATTGGCAATGCTACAATTGAATATGACACAAAAATATAAAACTGCATTTTAGACAAAATTTGTCTGTGTAGAAGTTGGAGTGGTTATATTTGATGAGGAATATTTCCATGTTGATAATAATAATTGATGTGGCGCTTTCAATTCAATGCACCGCGGCGGTGACGTGTCAATATAATGTAACTGATTAGGTGTCCATGTGATTTGTCCGTCGAATTGTGCTTCATTGAGGTAGCACATAAACTATCTCAAGCTTTCGCCATCGTGATATGACTTAAGTACTGTTAATGCGACGTTAGGCCCCCAAGGAAAAGCTACAACTTTTTGTTTATTTAATAAATCAATATTCAATTTTCTATTCCTAATAAAAACAAAACAAGTACCAAAACAGATACAAATACGATATGACTTCGAAAAATTCAAAGCTCTTCTACAACGAATTCATTTAATGTATCTATGTTTAAGCTGTAAAAATGCATTATCAAATATATCCTGTATTTTTGTTTCAAATCTGTTTGCATTTATCGCAGGGTTTTGACTATATTCAGATGAGTGGTTTGCTTGCTTGGTTTAGTTTTTATGATTGGTTAAATGTAACAGTAGTTTCTTTAGCTTCTCCTAGTTCTCGCAATATGTAACGTGTTGGTGTGTTTCGGGAAACCCTATTATAAGATATTTTATTACGACCTTTTATTACAAGCATGAAACATTCTCACCATAAAACATACCAAACAATGCAATGATATATATTTATCAAAATTCAAACATAACCATTTATTCATAGGTTCTAACAGATAAATACAACGAGCAAATGTATAAGTGACTCCAGCACTATTTAGGCACTGCATATGCAAGTACCTCGGTCTTTTGTTTGGACTCACTCTAATAAAAATATTTATCACATAAAGTGGCTTATGGGAGTGACATAAAGCAGTGTACTAGTTACATAAATCTAACTTGAAACCGGTTGATAAAGCGCTCTTAGTGTGCATTTTTGTGCAATGTTTTAAAAAATCCTCTTCATGTGATTAATAGAATCTTACATTCGTGTTTATTTAATATCACTTTAATGAAACTCGTCAAGGCTCGTGTCATACGTGTTAGCCGATTCGTTTCATAAATATGATATTCAAAAAACACTCATGTAAGATCCTCTGTTTATTTTATTTTTCACTCATGTTCATGTTACAATTGCTGCATTTCTTCCATTTGAAAGCATATTTTGATAAACAGACAGTACATGAAAAACCTTTAAATTAAGAAAAAGCACGTGATAAACATACAGCAACAAGAACCAATGAATGAATCTCAGAGCATATAGCCGCTTGGTTTTTGAACCTTCAAATCGCATAGCAACTTATTGCTTTGTTTCTCAAATAAAATTTAAATGCGCATGGATTTTCTTTTCATATCTATCACTTTGTCAACAAATTCTTTAAAATCAATTTGAAAAATATCTAACTGGAATGTGTGAGAATTTAGCAGGGAGTATTTGAACATGTTAACCCCTTCACTGCCTTAACCCGAGTTTTAAATCATTTGCAAGCAGCTTTAATCCGGATGAGACGCCGAGTAACTTGGAAACCCAGACACTCAGCCGTTTGTTTTGCCAAAAAATTAGAGAATCTGTGAAGTTAAAAGAAGAATCACCCACCTACATCAAGCCAGCTGGAAGGCGTCCTCACTTGAAGAAGAGTATTTGTTTAACTTCCTGTATACGAGGCTTTAACGGTAGCCGTATTATATGAAATAACAATCTTAATAATGGACTATGCACCCTCTTTAATAATCTTTACAGCTCGGTTACTGTTTGTATTCTACTGAATTTAACGTCGCATCAATTTTGTTTCAGTTATATTACGATGTCAAGCTGATAACAGGAGGTACGTCTGTACACTATTTCAGTCACAAAGCACACCCGGGTAGAGACATCAACCAACCGCAAGCCACCTTAACGGCTTTCTCACTTAAGAAACAGCTCGTTTAGTCTTAACACTTTTATCTCAACGCGATTATTTTGTAGACCTATGACTTGTAGAAATACTTTCGAGTCTGTTTTCTGTGTAGAACCAGTAATTTGATCAGATTGAAGGTTAAGGGAAAAGCCCCCTTCGGAATTCGATACCTCAACTGGCTGAACCCAAGGCGGATACTACATATACCACACCACTTCAATCGTTTGCCGCTGCTTTAAAAATTGTCACTGGCAAGTAAACGATGAAATAAATACAACGTCGAGTAAATTTTATTGAAATTTATTAGCATTTTAAAGAAAATTGAACATCTCAACAAAGCGACCTTTCAAATGGTTTACACAGATTAATATAATCTACATACAGTGTTATTTAACACAAACATTGCTGACATCATCGATGATTGTTTACCAGTCGACAGTGTCATACGAGTTTACATAATACCATTTCATTACACAGTCCTATGACTGCATAGCAAGAATCAATCATCATCATATGAGTACAAAAGAGTATTTCATAAAAGCTTAATGTAAATTGTATATATGTAAGTATAGCTTCGATGATCTTTTAACACGTTTTGCTTCTAGTTTTTTTTAAACAAACATAAGTATTAACTTATTTCATTTGGAACAAGTCATATCTTTAGAAATGTTTGTTGTGGACTAGAAGTTAATAAATAATCAATTTGAGGTCTTTACACCAATAATCACTCTAGCCATTCGAAGACAGATGAATAATAAAAAGACGAATGTAAAATTATTATCACACTACACATAAAAACAAACATATGTGATCAGTTTTCAAATATAACATATAATGAATTTTCAAACGTAATGATGGTTTCTAAATACGATGTGAGGTAAGTCTGAGATAGCAACTATCCTGAAAATAATTCCAAATAAAATGACATAACAGTAATGATTGAAAAAGTTTTGAAACATATAAGCAAATGAGGCAATGGAAATGTTTGGCTGAGGCATGTAATGGCAGCTGATGAGTTTTGTCTGCATAAAAAGGAATACAAACAACCAATACCATCTAAACTTAACACCATAATACTGAAGCAAATAAAACATCAAAAAATGTCGTGATAAAAAACAACCCCGTTAAACAGCCGAAACACACTTAAGAAATATAAACCTTAATACAAAAAAACAACAGATAT
>JAULCC010209866.1:0-12807 GCA_032358795.1 Nuttallia obscurata | reverse complement strand
TAAAATATGCCTTGCTATATACATGCTTTTAGCTGACCATGCACAAGCTGTGGCTGTAAGAAACAACTGTGTGTGTGTAATGTTTTAATTTAGAATACTGGAGTGTAACCTTTGTCAGATTCTTATTATGTGATTGTTAGCACTGTCATCATAATGCATGAATTTTATCTGCCTTTCTTAAATTGATCTTGAAATTACTGGTTAACAGGTAGTGCATAACTTCTGAAAATAGTATCTGAGTAGTGTGAATATCCATCAGGTTGGTTTATTTGGACACATTTTGTGTCTCCCTTTTTGAGAAAGTGTAATGCAAAGGGATTTTTGTGTCCAGCTACCGTTATTCAACTTAGCGTTGTCTATAACTTTGCCATTTATTTACATTTCTTCTTCAAACTTTCATATTAAATTTCTTATTACAACAGGGTCATGATGCTGCAAAATTTTATTGGTCAGGGGTCATATTAGACAGTAAATTTTGTCATGAAAACTTAACATTGGCTATAATTTTGCCATTTATACACATTTCTTCTTCAGATTTTCAAATTATATTGCTTTTGACATTTAAACAGGGTATTGATGGCACTGAATTATGTAGGTCAAGGTCATATTTGACAGTTATTCTCCTTTTTTTACTTAGATTTCTTGTCTGACCAAGTGCAAGAAGGTGACACATGTTCTTTGGAACACACATCTAATTATTATGTATAGGTTTCGAAAATCGTATGGGTTGGGGTTTTTTTACACTTTCATTTTCTACCAGTTTATGCTTAAGAAAAAACTCTCTGGATGTCATAGAAACTTCCCTATGCATGAAGGAGGGCTGAATTATTGTGAATGGGATTTTGAGATGTGGCTCAAATGAAAAAGATAATCTTTAAAAGTTCAATGAAGAAGCTTATCCTATTGTTGTGCTTTGTTTAGCAGTTCATGTAAATACACTTATTAAATTTAGTAAATTGTGAAGAGGATATCTAAAAGGGAAAAAGAAAACATTATAAACCCTTTCATTGTCAACAAAAATGTATTTGAAATAAAACTATGGTTTAGCTGTTTAACAGTCTAAAGCATTGTAGCTGAAGTATTTCTTATTGAAATATTACGTAAAGTATGATGGTGTATTTGTCAATATCTGAGCCAAACAGTGAACTCTTACAAGGATGTTAGATTACCTAAAAAGACATGGCCAATCAGATTGGTGTGGTAGTCATGGTGGTCTCTGAAGTCTGCTTCTACTTTATGTATACCTGAATACCAGCGGGTATACCTGTGTACAAGTATGATACCTGTGTACAAGATGGTAAAACTGAGTACCAATGGGCATACCTGAGTACAAGTGGGTATACTTGAGTACTAGTATATATACTTGTGTAACACTGTATATGTGTGAACCAGTGGATGCCTGTGTACCAGTAGGTATACTTTTTATACCAGTAGGTATACCTGTGTACCAGTAGGTTTACTTGCATACTTGTGGATATACCTGTGTACCAGTTGGTATACCTGTGTAACAGTTGGTGGACCTGTGTACAAGTTGATATACCTGTATACCAGAAGGTATGCCTGTTTATCAGTTGATATACCTGTGTACCAGTTGGTAGACCTGTGTTCATGTTGATATACCTGTGTACAAGTTGGTATACCTGTGTACCAGTGGATATGCCTGTTTACCAGTTGATGTAGTTGTCAGTGTATTCTGGTGGGTAGACAGCAGGTACATACCATCTGATTGTTGCCAGCAGGAAATAAATGAAAAAATACAATACGTCTTGATAGGTTGTACAGCATATTATTTCAACTATGCTTTTTTTTTTGCTGTTGTATGCACCTTGTTGATGCCAAGAAAATAGCTTGATTGTTGAATATTCAAAAACTTATACTCAGTAAGATTTTTATTATACATAGACAAAATGAGCTGTGTTCGAGGCATTTTGAACACTCGTCATTTTTTTGTCAATAGCTGTTATGTTGTCTAGAAACAGTGATAGATATTTGTATATGAATAAAAACTACAATAGAAGACTTTTGCATAGAATAAGTCTCTTTGTATGGGTACAAAAATCTATCACATACAATCTATTAGTTATTTAGATGAAGGATGTGTTCATGAAGCCCTTGTAAGGCTATATTCTTCTGTTGGATGTATTTCACTAATCCTGTAGATCCTCTAAATGAATTGAATGTGTTAGATTCTTATATGTGTTTCTATAACTTGTATATTTGACTTTCAACTCACCACTTCATGCACCAACATTTTGATAATTTTTTTCATACTTATCATTGTAATCAAGTCTTGGTAATGTTTGTTGTTGGACAGATTGAGTCATGTAACAGCAGATTTATTATTCTTAGATTGTCCTGAAACATTATCTGATCTATGACTTCGTTTAGGATTATGCTGCCTGTAATATTAAAGACAACCTTTCCTTTTTTGGGGGTCTAACTTATAAGATTAGACAAGACATTCCTATTTAAGATGGCATATCAATTCCTTAGATTTGTTTGTTTGTTTTTTGGAATTTAATGCCACTTTGACAGTATTTCAGTCATACCACAACCAATTGCTTAGATCATCCTTGTAGGATCTGAAACATTATGTAAAAAGTCTATATGCATGTCATATTATAGTCTTGTTTTAAATTTGAAATCTACATCAGACAGTGGCAGTGGCTAAATAGTAGATCTCTCATCTGGCATTCTAGAGGTCCTGGGTTTAAGCCAAGTCAAATCAAAAGCGTTTAAATAATGGTACTAGATGCATCCTTGCTTGGCACTTAGCATTATTAGGGTCATTGTAGGACTGGTTGGCCATGGTGTCTGTAAAATGTTACTGGGTGGGGTGCCAGTGTGATGTTTCTGCTGCATAACTCCTCAGTTAGGCAGCAATAGAATTGTCTAAAGCATTCACCATCATTAAAACCAAAATAAACGAACAAGAAATCTGCATAAATAACTTCATTTGTTCAAAAGATGCATGCATTACTAAATCACAAAACTTTCTCTAAATTTGACAAAATAAAAATATGTTTTAGATTTAGCTGACTGAACAAATCCTTTCAATGTTAGACATATAGTTATAGCACACATTGTTGTGTCACTTTGTTTGATTCTGTTGTCTCTCATATGTTTTGCCTCAATTTTAGGGGTCTGACCTTAATCTACGAGAGGTATCCTCATGCACCAATCAGGAGGAGGCAAAGTTTTGATTTACAAACTGCTTGTTTACATTTATTTACGTTGTGAACACTTTGATATTTTGAGGGCTTCCATTATCACACTGCAGTCGATGGTTAGGAATTATCACACATTCTTTATACACACATATATTTTGTAATATTATTTAGTCAGACAACATTAACATCATGATGTTATTTAGTTAACATCATTACCATAGACAAAATTTTATATTTATATCTGACAAGTTGAATATGTCATGTAAAGAAAAAAGATGGAGCATACTGATTAAATGTTGACCTTATGGCATTTCTTTGGTATTGCATTAAATGTTAAGTAGATCTGTATCTTCCTTCTGCTGGGTGTATACGTTTCGTTATCAGGAGTTACTTCCCTTTGGTTGTAATTCTGCATTCTTTCCCCATGTTAGGTTTCACAAATTATAAAAGAAGTGTTTCCATAATTTGGTCTGTTGTTTGCTTGAAATATTTTAAGAAGTAGCCAGATGTTTGCAAACAGTGTAGACCTAGATCACATGAGTCCTGTAGCTATTTGATCACAGTCTGCTTTTTTTGCAGCTGAAATTTCTAACCACAAACATGTACCCGTAAGACAAAAAATGTATAACTATATTACAAACATCATTTCTGTAAGTCTCATCTGCATATGGGATGTTATACACTTGAGTTTCACCTTGGTGTTATGACTTTGACCTTGTGTGATGTGTGATATTGGGGATTACTAAATTTGCACAATGTAAGGAAAATTTTACAAAGATCTTGCTATCAATTCTATTGTTCTGCTACCTGCTTTCACATGGTGATAAAATCATAGCTGTTGTCACAGACAGATTAACACCACAGACTCATCTTTGTCCAGAATATGATAAGCTCACATTATTTATATCAAAAAGATGTCAATGTTGACCACATAACGTCATGTCTAGTGTTCAGTATATTTGGATTTTGCACTGCTGTGTATAATTTAAAAGTTGGATGTAGAAATAAACAGTTTAATATAGAAGACAGTAATTTTTTGTTAAGGAAATTGAGAGTTTAAACAGCTGTATGCAGGCACATAATATGGTCAGCCATTGTTGTAGAGTTAACAGCAATATTTAGTTAGCCTCCATTAGCCTCCATGCATTTCACAATTTAGTCTGTGTAGCAGCATGGTTAATTTTGCACTCTGTACACTTTGACAGCTTTAAGTATATATATATTCATAGTTATTTTTCATGGGTCAAGATTGTTTCACTATCATTTCACTCCTTTACCATAATCTCTCAACTAATTGTCCTGATCATGATGCTCTCCAAAAAGTTGTTTTTAACTTTATAGCTGTATTATTTAAAAAGAAAGACTTGATTGACATAAAGTAAAAGGTTCTAGTTACATTTAGAACATCTCCTTATGTAGTGCTGTAACAATGTCATAACAGAATAACTCAATACCGTACTATGGAACACTTAAATTATCACATGCCTATAAATATAAATGAGGATGACAGTGTCAAGTTGTCCCCAGCTTGTTGTTACAACTGTGGGGGCACTGCTTTTACTGCTCACATACATGTATATATACAATGCTTTTGAATATTTAGGCATCTCATTCTCTGTCGGAGCGTATGACTGACAGAATTGAAGCAATTTCAAAATGGCAGGATTCAACAGGGGACACATTGCGTGAACTAGGAAGGAGCGTTCAGACATTACCACAAGAGGTGAGTCATGAATAATCAAAAGAGCATTATATGAAACAGTCTTTGCCATAAATTTGAATACAAAATCATTGAGCCTATTAACCCCACTGAATAATGTATCCTAATTATTGCTAGTTTTGATTAATGGTGTGTGCATGAATTCCTGTTAGGCAATTTTTTATTGGTTTATTAACTGTTTTCCACTGTGTGACATTCCCTACTGTATACAAGGACCAGTTGTTATTTAAAGATAAAAGGGTATGGTATAAAAAAGTCCAGCCCATTAAACAACATGTGTGATTGACCTTAGAGAAAGTGTTCTCTTTTATAGTTTGAAGGCAGATGACAAAACTGTTGGAAGAAATTTGAAAACTACAGAAAGTATAACCTGTTTGGTACAATTGATTTATGGTTGGTAGACCCAGATTTACAAGTTTTTAGAGTTTAAATACAACATCTAAAAATGGCAAAAATTGCAAACTTACAACACTAAATGCAGAACCACCAAAAAAACTAGTTTCAGAAAGCTGTAAAATATACAGCAAGATAAAAAAAGATTGTAAATACTTATGACACAGTAGTTAACTTTAGCTATTTGCTCCTAAACTTAACCTTGAAACTGGAACATTGTTGTATGTGGAATGAATTCAAACACACAAAAAAATGTCACAATGCAAAACTCAACTATTTATCCTTTTCATATTCCCAGTTCTTTTTGATGCATTCTGACACATGATTGACAAAGTTATGGATGGCTCACCCTCAGTACCTTCAGTGCCTTGATTTAATCTGATTGGCTGAAAGATGTAATACATGTTAACTGTTAACTAGGTAGTATTGAAGGAGGAATAATTTTTGTTTTCTTTTACTGTAGATTTATCAGCTTGAAGAAAGGATGAAGCTATTGAAATCTGAGATGGATTCTAGAGTCAGCCATGAATCTGACAGCAGGTATGCATTAGCATGGCAGACTGAGTTTTACAAACTTTGAATTCACATTTTTTCTGTACAAAACTCAGGATGATATTCATAGCCTTAAGTGTCATACAGTTATCTGCATTTTTTGGTTAAAATTGCCCAAATTTCATATACTTGTTTTATATGTTGGCATTTTAAATGAAGTTGATCAAATGTTTGCGATTTAAATGCATCAAACAAACAAGTTAGCCTGCTTTTACTGCCAGCTTTGTCTGTTTACAGTCAACACCGTATTGATCTACATTTTATACCCACCCTTTTTTGACCATTTTGTTATTATCCAGAAAGTATTTGATTATATGCGGTAAGAATACATTTGTTGACATCGGTTTCAAGTAAACCTACAAGCAACTCGTAAGGAAAAAAATCAATAAATAATTTTAAAATCATATGCTTATATTTCAAAATTTAGATTTCTATTATCAGTTACATTTAGATACACCTTTTAGGTGGGGAAGAAACAGTGCTAAAACAAAATGAACAAAAATCTTAAAATAAGTACTTCATGATAATTTAATAAAAAAAATTCAAGCATTTCTGTTCTGTTTGATGTTTCTAAACAATATATTTTTATCTGCTTGCCAATTCAGGACCAGAGAGGTGGAACAGCTGCGACAGGATATAGCAGCTCTCAAAAGTCGAATGGATCGCCAGCCTAAACCCGCCTCACTACAGGACCTGGAGGCTGTAAGTATACCATCATAATCAGACTTGTCACTGGCTTTTTACTATAAACATTAAAACTATACCATAATGCTTTCTATATGTTGCTAATTACAACACTAACAAATTCAACTAACAAATTTGCAACTGAGAGTGGACTGAAATATTGAATTTTTACCTGTTACATATGGTAAAAATGTATTCAAAAATACATATTTTTTTGGTTTTATTGTTTTCATTATTTTTGAAACAGTAAAACTATTTTTGCCATCATTATAGCACCTGTTTTAGTATTATAAGAACATGAAATACAAAGTCATTGACATGGTCAAAACCTTTTTTGGTCCATTGAAAGTTTTATCTCTTCACAAGTATTATCATATTTCCCACACGGTTGTTAAGGTATAAAATAAAAACATTGTTGTAATAAAACCCAGTACATTAGGTTGTATCAAGAGAAGAAGATGACTTATTAGTTTAAAGCTACACAGCTTTGTGTATGAGAAATATGAGAAAAACAAAACTGACCTGCATTGCTGTCATTTATGTTTCTTGACAATATTGACAGAAAACACTGATGAAGCAGTAAAAAAATATGCATGGTAAAACCTTGTGACCATAGTCAGCAAGAGCTCAGTACAATAAATAGATAATTACCTTTTACACACCAAAATAAATCTTGCCATGTTGATGTTTGAAACCATGAACAATTTAGAAACATCTGAGACTTAAACTAAAGCTAAGTTTTTTTCTAAGACATTTTTCTTTTATCTTTTCCACATTTTTGTCACGTATCATCTGTGAATGCAATTTTAAACTCAGTTTTACAAACAAATATTTCCACATTTTCATTCCACTCTCTTGTCAGTTAATGTTGTAAACCATGTGGTAAAGGTTGTTATAAGTTTTGTTTTACCATACAATCATAATAGATGAAGAAATAACAACACATCTAAATGATGAATTTTAAGTATAGTCAGGTTGTTTTTAAAAGATGGTTTCATTTAACTATAGAGTTTAACATTATTGAATGTCTGTGTTTTGTGCAAAATGTTACCAAAATGACAAAAATTGCAGATTCTGGTTCAGGATTGTCTCTGTGCCTGATCTGGATCTGCATTGTTTTCAATGTGCTAACCACAGTGTGCTTCTGGTAGGTTTAAAGAGACACATGGAAATATTGACTGTTAATGATCTGTTGTTTGGTTATAGAAGGGACCTAAAGAAGAAGAAAAAAGTGTCATTGCCATGTGTCATTGTGCTCTTTATTTTAGTAAATTGATAGTGTTTAACTGCTTTTAAGAAAGCTCACATCAGTTTTGTTGTTAGTACAACGAGAATATTGCTAAAAGACTATGCATGGATGTCTACTTTTTTTTTTGACTAGATCTCCAGCTCCCACACAAATGTTTCTGTGTGTCTCTTGATATAAACCAGAACAAGGAGTATCATACATTCACTCACAAATGCTTTTTGTTTACTGTTACCATGGAAACTGATCTTTATGTTGTTTGTTTTGTGATGAAAACAGAGGAATAGGTTTCAAACAGATGATCCTAAGGTTTGGATATGTGCTTGTAGCAAATTATATTACAGTAAAGATGTGTTTAGATGAAATGAGAGCAGAGAATTTAAAGTTTTAAGTTGCATCTCTTCTTGGCTTATTATTGATCAAACTTATGTTTTAGGATGCTTGTGTTAACAGTAGAAAACCTGTAGAATGTCAGTTATATCTAGTGTGTTGAACTAAGCTCTATGCATTGATACTCATTTTGTGTGTGTATTTTTTCTCTATGGAGGTTGTGTCAAGCCCAGTCATTTTTCTTAGCAGGGATTGTAAAACAGAATAATAAAGTGGATTTGACATTTTCATATCTAAAGCTTACATATTTAAAACTGTTGGTTAACTCTTCCAGAATTGAATTTTTAATTTTCTCTCCATAGGTATTGTGTTTTTCACTTTTTAGAAGTTTTTTTCTGATAAGTTCTATCAGGTACACACAGCACAGACCTCAATCAGACACTTTTGTTCAGCCTTAACTAATACATGCATGTTTAATTGATAATGCCACAAAGACGGGCCGGTAATTACCTCAAGTGGTAGAACATCTGCGGGAGGCTGCATATTCCACCCCTGTCCGTGTCAAACCAAAGACTTTAAAGTTGATAGTAATGGCTTTACCTGCTTGGTGCTCAGGATTTAGAATTAGCATAACAACTGGTTTGTCATTGTCAGGATAAAGTGACTGGCCAGGGTTATACATTGGGCACATAAAAGAACCAGAGAGCTCTACAGAAGAGTTCTCTGTATCGGCTTCCCTCTGTCTGAGACGTCCATTACCCCAAGATGGCAAAAAAGTGACATTTATCAAATAAATAAGTCATAACAAATACATGCCACAAAGACTCACTACATGAAGATATTATGTCTTGCTCAATAACCATGTCTTTAGCTTAAAGTTCAAGGTCACTAAAAACCAGATTAAGCCAATCATCTCCTGGCTTGTGGCCTTGCCCCTTTTCTGGTTATATGCATTTGATCTCAGTCATATCTGGGTTAAACAAAGAGTTATTGTAACAAGGGTTTATTTATTGTAAACTACATCAATAATATTGCTCTCCAAAAAATGTTTTCAATTTTGATTTGTAACTTTGGAACAGAGCTTTATTCAAATTCACTTTAGGTGTTTTATACACTCTCAAACCTTTCAGGCCAGTTTGAGTTATTTCCCTTTGTCCTCTAAAGAGAAACTCATAGCATGTTCCTTATACATTTATTATGTACTTATTGTATTTTGGATTCTGCAATATTACCAGTTGTCATGTTTGAATTTGATCAAAAAATGTGTTTACAGTATTTTGAGATTAAAAGCATGCAGTGTTGGGTTATAAGGGACTGGATCAAATTGATTTTCATACAAATTAAATAGGTTTTAGATAGTTTGATTAAATGGATCTATATTTTTGAGATTTTGAACTTAAAAGGCTTGATTTGAAAAAAATGAGCTTTGTTAGAGCTAAGTTCCCAGACCTCCTATAAAGCTGGAACCTTAGGTGACATGGTTTTCAAACTATATAGATCCAGAATGTACTGTTCCTATGGACGGATCCACAACAGTGCCAACAATTTGTCCAGCCCTAAATATAGCCACAAACTTTAGACATTGTGCTCTTTTGTGGTTTAAGTTTACTGTCATGAAAGTATTGTGCTAAATGACCAAGTGCGTGTAAAAATTCTGAATTGAACTGGTCAGTTTTATCAGCTTGATTGTCAGTATAGATCTCAGCTGTCATTTCAGAGTTGGCATTAATTTCCACGGGAAAATTTAAACTTTCCTTTAAAAAACAATAGACTGCTCTGCATTCAAGGATGGAAGAGTTTAAGATATAAAGACTAGGGGTGTTATAGAATTGTGAATCATCAACATAAACAAAACAGTTATTGTGTTTATGTCATGAATTTTTTTAATACTGTATTGACAATTTAATGTTTATATATCATATAATACAGAATAAATCTGATGATAAAGAGGTTTGTGTCTGCATACAATGTCTTTATTTAATTGTTTGTTATCACTGTCATGTGTATTGTGTTGTTATTTCCTTCTGTATTACTTCTACCTCATAGTTTAAACTCAATTTATCTTTACTTTAGGAACTCTCAATGATAATATTGAAGTGCTTCATAAGTTTCCTAGGTAGAGCTTAGTACGAAGCAATACAGTTACAGGTTCTTGCATCAGAACAAACTGAATATGTCCAGTGGAAATCGTACCACTGACCCTTTATTTACAGTACTTGCAGATGAACTTTACACAACACTACAGTACAGGGTTCAACATTACTTATTCTAGTGTCCTGTTGTGTCCTGATTGCATGACCCTCATGTGTTTTTTTTTGTAATATACATGTTTTTTCTATTTCCAAAACCAGCCTATACAATATGGTTTGGTGACCAAAGCGTCATAAAACATACAAACAAAATAATAACCGCATAAAGCCCACCATTTTTTTTAGTTTTGGAAACCCAGCAAATATACAATAAAAATTAATACTAGAGAATATTTTGTCTTCTACTACCTTGCATGTTTGGCTTTCAAAACAATCAACTCTTTCAAAGCAAAATAATTTTCGTCTGCATACATTTTTTAGTCAACTTGTTTCATAAATATGATATTGAACTAACACTCATGTAAGATCCTCTATTTATTGGACATTCAAATTATTTAAAACTGTTTATCCATTAATAAGTGTAAACCAAAATATGTCCCATTTTTGTGGTGGACCAAAGTCGTTTGATCATTTTTAACAGTTTTAATTTTCACAAGTTATATATATGATGCAGTAAATGTTGAAGGCTCTGACGTGTTAGTATGTGTTAGATTCAGCCTTGTCTAGTCACCACTGCATGTGGTTGTGATTGCTATCATGCCTGGCATTTCAAGACATAAATCACTTCTTTGTGTTGTATAGTTTGGGAATTTTTGGGATTTATTATACGTATATTCCATTGATATGACACTGCAGTATGTATTCAGAAAACGCAGACAGTTACAAACATTGGCCTAAATCATCTTCATTTCTACCGACATTTGATATAAATCTGCTGAGTGCAGGGAATTTAAATCTTCTTTCAGATGCATGCCATGACAATTAATAAATAACTGGTTGTTTATATATGTCCTGTAATGTCACACCAACCAACATCTTGTTTCAAGATTTTAAATGAAAAACTACATAGGATGACCTTGAACTTTACCTGTGAATTTGCAATCAAATGGCAGCCTGTCTCTGTCATTTTTCACTCTGTGTGTGTAACTGCATTCAGGTATCAGGTAGTTTTAAAAGTATAGAGGTTTATGTCTCAGAAAGACTTTACACTGCATGATTTTTAAAACTTATATTTTGATTTATTGTAATGGTTAAAAATTTGTCATGGCAAGTTTATATTTTATAAAAAGTTTTTTGTTTCTGTGTCAACGTTGTGATCTTTAGATATGTCTTCTGAATTATTTTAAGCATGCCATCACCAGTGACCAATTTTTTTACCTGATATGTTATTAAGTTTATGATCTGGTGCATTCTTTACGTTTATCATTTTAAGAATAAAAATATTTTTTACCTCCAGTTGAATATTGTTATGAAAAATAGTCTCCTTTCATACAACTTCATAGATGACAGCTGTCTGATTATTTTGAAGTTGTAATTGTTTCATCTAATCACACTTTATTACTCTAAGCATGTCTGCATGATCAGTATCTATAGTAAAAGTTTTTATTTTTGTACAAATATTATAAAGTTAAAAGATGTTCAGCCATTCAATGAGAAGAGATCTCTTACTACAGCATTTAAAGAAAACAGGACCTTTTTTTTTTTACTTTTTACTGTACTAATGTTAGCTGAGAATTTTAATTTGAATAGTCTCTCATAACTCGTTATAAGCAGTTTTATACATTATACATGCATATGATGTCTGTTAAGGTATAGTTATGACTTAGATTTTAAAATAAAACTTTCAAACAAAGTTAGTGAATTAAAGGGTGTCCAGTTTTACTTTAGCATCATGTGTATATTATTATAAGACATTGTTTGATGTTATTTCCTGGTCTTTCCGACATCTTGCTCTATTTGACCTTTGCTCATGGACCAGCACATTTCCAGGACAACATTCAGAAATGTATATTATTATATATGTTTGTAGGAGACTATTGTTGATAATTACAAGTTTAGCAGAGCAACTTTGACATCTCTATGACTATTCCTTAAACTATTAACTAAACTAAAGCTATTTTGACACGTTTCTGTTTTGAAACTCCTAAAACAGTTTATAGTGACTGAAATTTTTTCTCGTAACATTATCTTTCATCTGAAAACTAAATAATTTGATTGAGCTAACCTTGTGTTAAATGAGAAATTTAAGTATGTTAGTTCAAGTTTAAATCTGTTATTTCCTCATGTTGAGTCTATTTTTGTGATTTGAACTAACATCCAACATAGTCTAAGTGATTTAACAATGTAGAATATAGCACATTATTATATAAGTTTGAACTGTTTCAGAAACAGTTCCATTATATGGGTATGAAAGGGATACTTAAAATCTGATATAAATTTATATAATTTATCATACTGGCGAGGATTTTTATAAGTTACATGTATAAAGTTTGTTCCAAATCTTCTAAGATGTATTGAATTATAATATAAAATAAATATACGCTGAGACCAACTGACACTGATTCCATGTGTTTTTCACTATTTCAGATGAGCGTTAGCGTAAGGAAATTGGCAGATAATCTA
>JAULCC010209865.1:0-20809 GCA_032358795.1 Nuttallia obscurata | reverse complement strand
CTGAAGTCATGCCTTTGTAATCTTTCATTTATCATGATTAAACATAATAGAACATAAAGTTCTCGTATGTTTTAATTTGGAAATTAGGCTTACAGTTTCTTATCTTTAGCTAACATAGATACACCTGTCAAAGGCCGGTTAATGCCAGCATTACTCATACCCAGTTTTGCATACAAAGGGTATGATTAAATATGACACGAGACCTTAAACGGTTCTTTAATAATAGTATTCGTTGAGAGATTATTGTAATAAAACTACATAAAACATGACAGCTTTAGTATTTCCCATATTTGGCTCTTTAAACATATTGCTTGGCGAAAAAGTGCAATTTAGTCCAGGGATGTTATTTTGTTTGCAATAAAGATGGCCAATCTCCTCCAAACGTTCATGTAAAAAGTGTACCTGATCAACTGTCGTTGGCACTTTAAGACAAAACATTGATATTTAAGTTGAACCTGTACATCTACATGTTCCCTTCCTTACATACATGTACATCAAGCTGTTTGTATATACACACTTTGAACGTTTAACATGCTAGTCACGATCTGGGACATACATATTTGAGATAACATTTGCTGAAAATGTAACAATCCTACTACCACATTGCTAGATAGATTTTCCCTAAAATGAAACTGAATAACCTTTAAATCTGACATTCACAGATGGCAAAAATATATTTACAAAGAATCTGACATATCATCTTTCCTTATAACTATCACACCAACGTAACGACATAAATGTATGTAACAGATGTGACAAGAGACTCACAAACTGAAATCTCACTCTTGTCTTGTCGTCTACTTCCACCTGCGTCATCGGGCTGTCAAGTGACAAGAGATGAGAAAACCCT
This sequence comes from Nuttallia obscurata, assembly GCA_032358795.1. NCBI lineage: Eukaryota > Metazoa > Mollusca > Bivalvia > Cardiida > Psammobiidae > Nuttallia > Nuttallia obscurata. The sequence goes on along the minus strand of JAULCC010209865.1, from coordinate 19,959 downwards.
CAGTTCTATCTACAGTTCATTGCGCATGAAACACAAAGTCTCGGTGTTATAATGGTCCATTTCGCGACATATTCGTGTACAAATTTAAAAGTTTTGCTCTCTGATACTTTACCCTGTACAAGAAGATATTTATATATCAGTAAAATAATATTAAATGCTGAAAGACTAGCTGGACCGTTTCCATTGTGTTTGTTTTTCTGTCTCCCACTTTCGTCATTTGTCTGGTATGTACTTGAGTCTGTTGATAATATTGATGAATATCTAAAGTATTAAAAGTATGTATTTCGTAGGCGAATTTGTTTTATATGGCAAACAGGTATGTAACTTGAGTCTGTTGATAATATTAATGAATATCTAAAGTATTACATGCATGTATTTCGCAGGCGATTTTGTTTTATATGGCAAACAGAATGGACCGAGATCAGACATGACATTCGGAGGTTTCTTGTCATTGTCTATACTTTGTGCAAATTCTTTGACTTACTGAAATATTCTGAAATGAATAATACATGTGTCAGTTTATCAAAACAAACAATATATAGGATTTCTGTAATGTTACAACAATTCAAAAACGTAGGATTTGTAAGTGCGATGCCAGCAACTTAGGAACCAGATCAACTCGAGCTGCAAAACGTAACATCGCTTTTTCTTTCATATAAAGGGAGGCATGTTCGAATCAACAGCAACTACCTGTTGAACAATTTCTGTTATTTTGATAGTATGATAACTTGTTTCCATCCGCTGTTTTAAAGCTTGTTTTTATAATTACATAAAACGCAGCGTATGTTTAATAGTGCATACCTGATGAAGTTAAACAGCTGTTTATGTTTACAAGCCCTGTATTAATTTTAGTCTGTGTACTTATGACCAGGTTGTTTAGATAACATTGGCTGAATTTATGATATCATTATTGGGTACAGTCCATAGTTGAATTTTCCAAGGGCGCAAGGGTAAAGTGAATACCATATCCAACTTGTGGTCTAAAAGTTAGGGGTTCGAGCCATCAATTAACTGGAAGTTTTTACTATACACGTTTTACGAGGCCTTAAAGATATTCTCAATAATAGCTTGAAGCAAACTATTAATAAATAGGACGTAAGGTATCAAATCAACCGGCCATTTGTCCACTGAAACTGGTCCAATGTGGTTTATATGTGTTGCTTAGTACGGTTGTTTCCAGGTGAAAATTGATTGTTTATCAAAAAAGAAGCGTATGTGTTTTCGATAAATGTCGCTTCGATAGTATTTAGTGAAATCGAGGCGCCCAGCTCATTACAGCCAGGGGACCTCTGTACATTATTGTAGGCACAGATAACAACCGAGCAAAACCATCGACTTATCTAACGCTTATTAGAAGGTAGCCTCGATTGAAAACTGAAGTGGCCACACAGCTGTGAAGAATGAGAGATTGCAAATTAGTGAACATAACCACTCGATGGCAGAAGCTCTCTCTAAATATAAAGTAAAAAGTTTTGACAAATTTTAACCGTGTATAAAGAATCAGATTCGTGTTGTTTGTTTAGTTAATTTACATCACTTTCTGCCTTCTAGGGCTAATGGACGTTCAAAAGAGAGGGAATCAGATACAGAAAATTTTTCTGTAGAACTATCTGGTACTTTTATGTTTCCAGTGTATTACACTGTATCCACTGCTACATAACAGGGTGAACCCGTGCCGGTCGTTTTATCTTGAAAACCATAGCTACTCATTTTAAAGTCTTTGGTTTGATCCGGCTTGGGAACGAAAACACGACCTCTTGCACCGATAGCGAACGCTCTAACACTGAATTATAGGGTAGTCTAAAGAATCATAACCAAAGAAATATTGCAAATTGTATTTAAACAGTGTACGAGCTGAAAAATTGAAGAGCTATCAGGAAAATTGGAATAACTATTCTTAGAATTATTTCAAACTCAGATTTAGGAAAAAAAAAATAGGAATGTCAATATATTTATACACCTGGAAATAAGTTAAGCACACCCCGAAAATTTTAAATTGGTTGTGATTGAAAACACTGTCATGAGATGACGACTTAATTGAGCTAAGAAATAGTAATATGATAAGTAGCCATAACAATATTGTAATCATAAACTAGTAAATTTATTAGTTTAGTTTCTTATTAACCAAATTATTGAAGTATAAGGAAATGTGTTTTTTTTACCAAAATTGTAAGTGTTTATAAGTATGGTGTTGGAGCGTTTACAAATCATTTACTGGTGGATAGTTTTTGGTAAAAGTTGACGATTACGTAGGCTAAAATTACATTCTGTAGCCACATCTTTAATTTTTTTATGTTTTTTTTTTTATTTTTTTAATTGTTTTTTAATTTTTTTAATTTTTAATTTTTTAAATTTTTTTATTTTATTTTTTTTTGCTTTTTTTTATTATTTTTTATAACACGTGTAACCCCCACGTGCCCGGATGACAGCTTCAATATATTTTAAATTTCAGTTGTGGTCATGTCAAATTTGAGGCAAAATGCCGTGTTGCTTAACTTATTTCCAGGTGTATATATTCATTTTTAATAATACCAATAACTTTGTATAATGACAGAACATTGCTAGTTATCTCTGTTGAAAACTCAAAAGTGGCTGTAGCACTCTGTAGTCCATAAGCACAACTCATTTAAACACAATGAGTATGTTTCCATACAATCAAGTAAAATTACTGGCGTATTTGCATATATCTCATCCTAATAGAGGAATTGTTTAACTAGGTTGTTTCCCCTGATGAGTTATCGTTATTTGCTACATATGTGCATGCACGAAAATATCTTCCACATCCGTCGACTCCCGTTACCAGAGGCGCCGCGCCTGGGGCGGCAGGGGCGACTTTCGCCGTCCCAACATTTCGGCTAGAAACGGCGATATTGTTTTTCTTAGATAATCAAAAGAATGATCTCTTACATAATCTCTTATCGGATCACAAAGCAGGCCCCAAGACAAAAAGATATGACAGTGTATTCTGTCTCTCTGATAGGCAAGTAAGCGTAGCAACCCCAGCTGGGATAGCTGTAGTTATATCAGTTTTCACACAACGTTGTATATTGGAGCGGCGATTGGTCGGCGGTAGAAGACATTCTACGGCGACAAAAATAAAGTAATACATTTAGTTATACACTGTTTTAACAATTATATTTAACATTTAATTATCTAAATCTCTCACTACATTTTATCAGAAATCTAGTGTCAATTCTAGATTACTGATATTACAAAGTACAATTTAACCTATCAAATCACTCTGTATTTGTATTTGTTAAAGGATCTCAACGCATGCTATGTTACATTTATATGTACTGATGACGATGAGCTGTAATGCTTAAGTCTAATAAAATTATGTTCTGTTCATTGTTGCCAGCGAATTCACCAGTGCAAAGGAATCTCGATCTAGTGTTTTTGGACGGAGCTAAATAAATTATTTATAAAAGATGACGATATCTTGGTTAAGGTTCTGTTTATTGTACAGTGTTTTGCATTGCATTACCAATGTGCTACTGGCATACTGATGCATTCAGTATGTGTTGTTATACTTATTTAAATCACTATTAATGCTCTCATTAAAATTACTCTTTAAAACTGGTTGTTTAAGCTTATTTATGAGAATTTCTTTAACAGCTTTCTTATTGTACATTTTTAAACTGTTTATCTTTGTTATATAAAGTCGGTTCAAAAGCGCTTGTCGTGTATGTTATTTTGTTGCACTGTCTTGCCGACTTGAAATAAAATTTATCTTATCTTATCTTAATCATACAGGGATTCTAAGAAAGTTATTGTCGAATTTGATAGACCTGTCAAATGCGTACAAATTATACAGTCAGTGTACATACTATTTAATGTCTTTTTAAAAATTAGTTTCCTATTCAAAATTTATTTTCGTTTAACATACGGATACCATAAAAAATGAGCTCAGAAATGCATGCATAATTGACAGGTCACTAAAACTGGACAATACTTTGTATTAAAAACGAGAGAATCCGTCGAAATAAATAAGTCAGAAAGGCAGAGAAATTGACCCAATACCCATTTCTCATTTTTTTTCACGAATGGGAGGGCACCCCTTCCATACCCACCCTACCGCCGCCCCTATGTCAGCACCCGCGCGACGCCTCTGGTTACTATCGTAGCATTCATTTAACCTACAGATTGCTTGATAATTCGGCCGATAAAGAATGGAAACGAAGAAAAAATCATTGAAATGTTGTTGTGTTTGTAAGGGAATTTATCGTGGAAGACAAAACTGTCTCCCTTCATTGGTTTCCACAGATTAGCGTCTACATTTGAATGTGAAGGTTGACATTTTGGGATAATTTCCAAAGGCAATTTTACACAATCCGCAGAACAGGTCGAAAAATGGCAATTTTATCCCGTGACGTTCTTAACTGTATCTCATGTCATACAATATTAGATGTCCACAGACCCATAGGGCTTTACGATGAAGAACACACGATGGCAATACACATAGGGGTAAAAAAACCATGGAGACAGGCGACAGTTGTGCAGATAATCCTTAAGAAACGTTACCACAAAAAAGCAACGCTAAACACATGTAACTGCTTAAATGTAAAAAAAGAGAAAAATATGTTCCATTACCGCGACACCGCTTTTGAAAAAAGGCCATATAAAGCGAGGAAGTTGCGTAAAACTATACTTCAGTTATAAACAAATGAAAAATATGTAGAAATATATTTATTTTCATACACATGTAATAATCAAAAGGTTTAATATATGTTTATGTAATGTCCGTCCCGTACCCCGACTGGCCACGTTAGAAAGGAAATTTACGAAAGAGTTAGAAGGTTATCTTTTTAATTACTGATCATTACGCAGGCCTTATTGCTCTTTAAAACTGACAACTTCTTGAAATAAAACATGAAACATTTCAAATCGTAAACTTTGCAACGGTCTAATGTGTCATATTTACATGCGTCAGTTATTCTATTGTTATCCGCCATTTGTGTGAATCGGAGGTAAAGAGTCGCCGGAAGTAGTGTTAGTCATAATCAAGGGACGTAACCGATGGTTTGCTACGGGAGGTAACCTACTAATGGCAGACCCTTATAAGACCCTCAACAAATGTAACATAACTAGAACAATAACTCACCGCCGTGCACAATTTCTTTAACTCGTAAAGCAAATATTACTCAACTACATGTAGAACCTACAATCATTTTACATAATCACATTTTAAAAGTTTTATTAAAATACCGCAGTAAAGCTTTGCAACATATAGATAGATAGATAGATAGATAGATAGATAGATAGATAGATATATAATCAACCAGCATACGAATTAGAATTTGAAGTGCCCTTTGACGTTTAACTATACGTAGCAAACTTGGTGTGTAGATAAGTTTAAAACCTACATCCCCATCTTACATGTAAAAATTCATCCAAAGAAGCTCCATGTACTCTTTGTGTTACTTTTTAATTTACCCCCGTCAACCAAACGACAAAAACCATGCAGAGGAGCTTGCAACTCTTTCAAGTTCAATATTCTGAAACTAAACATTGCCATGTCAAAATGCCAAACAAAATATCTAGAACTATGAACAGAGAACTCTTAAACTTGACACTGGTTTGATAGTTCATGTTGATGCAAAGAACAATGTAATCCCTGCTGTGATGTTGATGAATTCACAAATTTAGTAAGAAATACATACTGAGTAAAACAAGCGTTGATAACTGTTACACATAGTCATGATAATGCACGCACTCAAAAGACTACCGTTAACAATCAAACCAGCATCACATTTCATTTTTGTCATTTTGTACATCACGTATTCTGTATAAATCAAACGGAAACAGTTATTTTGTGTTGTGAAAAGTTTGACTTAAAATAGTAAGACTTAATGTTTTCTAACCGTTCAAGACTTCGATTGGTCTCCAGTATCAAGTCGTCTATTATTTTTTCTTCAGCTTGGCGACTAGTAGAGTGTCCGATCCTTCCATTCCTACCATAAGTTCGGACTTAGCACTGTCCCAGTACATACTTACAGGATATTTTATGCCGTTTACGCTTTGCAGCACTTCACTGGCCGACTTCCTGAGAAATTGTAGAACTGTTCCCGCCGTGTAACCGCAAACGAACAGTTTATCCTCAGCCGCAACGCACAGTCCTGCCGCATCATTCATTAACCTTGTACTAGTGAAAGACGAAATGTAACGTCCTTGTCCATCAAGTTGTACGACGCCATTGTGTCTATCGGCCACGTAAATCATGTTGCCATGCTTGGTTAGCTCTATAGACAGCGGAATTGAAAATAGCTGTTGGTTGTCCTTAGTAACCTGAATGGACGAAATAATTTGTCCATTTTTACTGTAGATCCTCACTTGTCCTGGACCTTCTCCTTTACGTGATCCCCCACCACAGGTTATGTAAAGTTTATCATCAAAGCAGGCGATACCGCGACAAAACTCACCCAGTTTTAGTGTCTTTTCCAACTTCATTGGACCGCGTAGCGATATCATTTGTATCTGTTTGAGTGCTGGTACTGTAACCGCAACTTCCTGCACATCAGTTGTGCAAACGTGACCTGGGCGACTCTGGAAGACAAAGGATTCACTCAATCCATAGGATTTGTTTAATCTTTTCAACTTGTTATTCCCCCAATCAGATATAACAAGTGTGCCATCACTCAGTCGACAAATTCCGTATATACTGCAAGGGTTTACGTCTTTGCCGGCTCGTATGTTATATTCTTGATTCTCTGGCACGGCATTGTAGTATTTATGGCAATCTATGGTCTCTCCAAATGACCGAACGAAATTCAAGTTGGCAAAGTCGCACAGTCTTGAATCAATGGAGAAACCTATACTTTCTAAATGGTTTTTGGATTGCATCTCTTTAAAGATTTTGTCCTTCAAATCCATCGCCGTTTCTGCAGTTTTCAGTTGTACAAACAATTCAGTATCATTTTTGCAATTAGACGCATCAAGCTGATCATACGAGCTGTTGATCTTTTTTAAAAGATCTTGTAAGCTATCAATATATATATCAATCATCGATTTCTTTTGAACAAACCTTTCTCCAAGTTCTTTCAATGCTGCTTCCTCCAGGTTATCTAAATGCTTGACTATCCGATGTTTCAAAGTTTTGATTTTTTCGATGGCAGTTAGATTTTCTTTATTCAACGTACTAAGATTATCTTCTCTTGACTTAATTGTCCTTGTAATCTGCAGTTTGAAACTATTCATTGACTCTTTAAGGTTGCTCAGGTCTTTTCCGGAAAAAGTTGTTTTCGCGACCTCTGGTATGTAAGCGACACCAGTGCAATCACTGAAATAAAATTCGAAGATATTCGTATCAGTTTGCTAGGAAACATCCACACAACTTTAACAGCATGCCGGCCATTACTAAATGATTATGCAAAATGTTCTTAATTTATAACAGCGAAAGTACAACCAGATTAAGATGGACCTATAGCATTTCACTATAATATTTATGAAAGGCAGTCGTACGTGTGCAGGTAACAAACAAATAAACAACTTGTTTGTAATAAATAAGAACAGTTCATTGTCAATATTATATCAGTTTGATTCAGTTACTTATACGATGTCCTAATCTACAGATATATAACTCTTTTCATTATTGTATGATTAATAAATTTGTCAATGCATTACGTAAGTGTAGAACTTAATATCGGTATTCGTTGTAATATTGTTTATCTTTTACTAATCATAACAACAAAATAGTTTTATAACATTTTTAAAAACATTAATTTTAAGCAAAATATACATATACGAGTGTTAGTTCATGTTTGACATTTATTGACACACAAATTAAAAAGTAATTCTAACGATTGAAATTATGCAAGTTTGTTTAAACTAAAACAATTTTCAACATATATATCTGGACACATCAGAATGCAGTTGTACGAGAACTGGATCGTAAAATTGATATAAATTCATCAAAGGTCAATTTACCTATACTAAATGTTGGCTTTCTTTACCTTAGCATGAAAATCGAAAAATAAATGCTTGCAATAAATGGATGTTTTTAATGAGAAACTATTTGATCTGTTCAATAAGTTATGTATGGGTGCACTTCTTGTAAAAGATAACCAAAAGAATGTTTTCATACGCTCGTATCTGAATTAATTTTCTTATATATCGAAGAAGTTTGTATATGAGTTTCAATTTGTAAAATATACAGTATAACAACCATCAATTACTTCGCCGAGACAATTAAATTCTTAATATATTGCAGGACTTTGATAATGTTTCTCTTTATTGTGTGTTACACAGTGCCCTGCTCAGGGTGTACCATCAAACAAAGCGTATCAAATTGTCTTCAAGTATTAATGAAGAATGCTGCTTTCCAAATATCATCGAAAGAAACTATATATCGAATCTATGAGATGAAAATCTTAAGACGAAATAATAATGCAATTCCTGATTGATTGTGTGTTGTTATTTAAATAATGAGGTAGAAAAAGTTACATTAATAAAAACTTTGACAATATAGATATGTGCAGATGCCTTGTAAATAAAGCATGCTTGGTGATATATTTGTTAGATATAGCTATAATTACACGTATCTTTAACGTGCAGGTTAGGGAGAAAATACAAGTATCTGTCTATTCCTGAGAATATAAATACACCTATGATATTAACCTATTCATTAAATTTCCATCATTTCTCAGAAATGGAGTTGTCATGTATATGTCCATTATTTTGTCTACAAGTTATCGTAACAATTATTTAATTATTCCTTTTTAAACAACTTTAACTCAATAGGATAGGTGTATTTTATGAATATGATTGGTGAATTTTAAGTCGGAGAAAGTCCTCGTATCTGTCCATTCCTGAGAAATAATGGGAAAGGTTTGTTCAAAAGAAGTCGATGATTGAAATATATATTGATAGCTTACAGAATCTTTTAAAAACGATCAACCTATCTCCGACTTGAAATACACCTTTCTTTTTAATAAAATGCATCTAATATATTAATATCAAGATTTTAAAAAGGAATAATGACATAACTGATAAAACATTTTTTTCCTTAATGAATTTTCCTTCAAGTATCCCTGAAAACAAGTATCACCCATGCTTGAACTAATATTACATGTATTTCTCATGAAACTTGTGGCATGATACAATAATTCTCGATTACTTTAGTAATGGAGAATAATTTATTCTAATATATTTAGCATGAATATCAAGCTATGTCATTTGCAAATTGACGGTTGATAGGTTAACATGTACCATGACCTCTCTGATAATGAGCTTTTGTATCACTCAGTCAAAATACAAAGGAAAGTAAATGCATTTGAAGCAATTAAATGAGCTTAGTGTATTACATGTAACACTGTTGCTACGTGTAGGTGGTTGATACTTGATTTTTTCTATTCCAACTAGTCATTTATCCAGCAAAACTATTCGTCGTGTGTAGATATTTTCTGATTGGATTTACTCTCGTTAATTGGTAATATTAGTTGTCTAATGTAATTAATTATTACCAGCTACCTTTGTATGTAACAATGTGTTACCATATAACAGCATGTCATGAAAAACGTTTGGATAATTAAAGACTTTTATGTAGGCTACGTACTGTGTGTGCAAAATCTCAGAACACTGAAAGTTATTAAAATATACTCAATAAGTTACAGTGCTCTGAGACTTGTTTTTCATTACATTACTTTATATATCAAAGTGAATGATATATTCGTTGGGCCGAATGCCTGCTGTGTGTTATATAGCATACCGTCATATGAACGAAAAGTGCCTTGAATATTCTCTTCATTTTGTATTACGTGTAATATCGAATGTTATTGGATATGCACTACTATACTTATGTTTTTTTTCATTATGTAACTATAATTAAAACTCTCCTTCATAATTGTATTTTGCTTGCCGCCAATGAAATAATATTCTTACTGTACACTGTCATAATAAGCATACTGTGTATGATTTTATATTTTTGTTATGGGCCGATGGCCTTCAAGCAATGAAGCATTTGTCATTGTTATTGGCATTGTGTGTATATATTTGTTTTTATCATTCTTTGCATATGCTTAAAATCTTAAAATTGTAAACGAATTTGGTTTATAATGATTTGCTGTGTGTTAAAACATATTTATCATGGAGTTAAAAGTACCCAATAAGTGTACACATTTATCAAAGCTTAACACAAATGTGTAGACAAACTAATGGAGACTTATTATAAACGAACACTCCACTTCATTCCTGAAAAATAACAGAGAATTATTGAATAGATTAATATAATAGGTGTATTTTAACAGTTATACATCTACAATACCTGTGGTTGTCTTCAATACATTCTCCACAGCAAAGTTGACCATGGTCGCGGCAAAAGCTATACAAAGGCTTTCTAGGATGTGTAGGGCATTTGTAAACAAGTCCTGTCGATTTCATGTCAGCCCTGTCCAACAACTGGTGTGGAGTGAGTCTTGTAGTAAACCGTTTGTGTTCCTGAAGGCATTCTGTACACATATATTCCCCACATTCTCTACAAAACTTTTCAGATTCTACATTCCGTGTGCACATAGAACATGGAAAATCAATACATATATCTGAAGCACTTTTGTCTGACACAGGTAAGTCCATAACCCCCGTTGCCATATTATCATGTTTAGTTGTTTACCGTATTACATGCAGTAATTAATTGAAATACAGTCTAGAATGTATACAAATTATCAAAGGTAACGTTATTTCAAATGATTTAGTTACATACGCTATTGTCGATGTCAGTTTGATACTGGCTTTAAACAAATAGAAACTGACCTATAAATATATATGAGTGTCAATATCTTACCGGAAATACTGTATTGTCATATGATTAGTGATAAAACGTGAAATGACGTCATTGTGGGGAATTGATATTCTGTTCATATTGATATGTGTATGTGAGGTTAAAAAGACTTACTTTAAGATACCTTTAATATAAATGTCAAACGTTAAACATGCGTTTTAGCTTTCTCCAAAAGAGTAAAACTGAATTATACCTATTATCAACATAGTCTTACTACATTAACGTTAGATCTATGAAACCTTTTTTTTGCTGTATTTCTGCGCGAAAATTATGTTTTACATTTGATACAGTACAATCACTTTAGGTACACTAATGAATCTTAAATGCTATGCAGTCCATCATCTCAACGACATTCATTCATTAAACAAAGGAACAACTTTACTAGACATCAGCGTTTATGCAGAAATGTTATTTAAAATACTATGGCGTAAATTTTACTCGAACACTAGTAACTTTAACATCGAGGAACATTAATTTTATATCTAACCATAGCTGCACTTAACGAAACTTAGTTTATTCTACAGATTAACATGTAACAACCGACTGACACACATCAGTACTTTTCTTCTTTGAGTTGCAACATACAACTTAACCATTATCAAATTAAGACTGTCTAATCGGTTTATCTGCCTCTGTCCTTTTTTACAGGCCCTTTAAATGTATTGGTATTTCATGTGCTGTTGCTGTATCATTAGTTCTTCTAGTCATTTCCGGATTTCTTTGTGATAACACCCCTTTCTGTGTACAACAGCTGGGTCTTCCTTGTCCCTGATCACACTGACAATATGTTCAATTTTCTCGGCTTTCCTAATCTCTGAATTCTATCTTAGCATAACATCTTCATTAGCACATCTTACAAGTTGGAGCACAGTTCAGGTTTACCAGGGTTGAGGCCATAAGCAACTGGTAAACACTATGGACACCCCTTCCACAGTTCCCGGCACATACACCCCATTCAAAAAAGTCTGTTTTCTCCACTGGTTCAGATCCTAAGTGACCCTCCGCACTTACCATAATTCAATTTCCGGCCGTTTCATAAATTTCAACATTTACTGATTGGACCTCCCCTTGACAGACAGGGTCAGCCCCTGGCCGGTAAAATGCGGCTTCAGCTATTCCTCCTTAATTTCCATTGGAATTCTGTTCCTGTTTTAACTATACCTGCTGACTTCCTTTTTTATGACAATGTCTGGCGCAGTGCCCTAGCTCATGACAGTAGTAACATTCGACCTGCCTACCCTTTCGCATGTCAGTTTTTTATTGGTGTAACTTCTTCCAACTTTTCTACTCTTTGTAATAAACGTATTAATAAGTCCAGTTTTGTCTGCGTTGCCTCCTTTCTCCGTATCACATTTTGGTTTGCTCTCAATATTTGTGCCAGGCTTCGTACTTGGTAAACGCTTGACTAGCCCATCCCCGTCGTCTTCAGACTGAAAACAAAAACTCGCTGGCATGACCCTCTATGAGCGGAAGTAAATTATCTAGCCTGATTCCATTGTCACAGCCATATCTCTGAGCCAGAGTTTCAAACTTTGAGGACCGCTATCTTCACGGCGCCATGCATTTTAATTTTTTTTGTCGGGAGTTGTCTGTAAGGTCATACTGCACTTCATTTTCTTCAGCAAACCTATAATAAATGTGCCAATTATTTGGATTGTGTAAACGTTTACTGTCAACCTAGATCTAAAAATAACCGAATCGGTTCGCAGATTGTTTGTTATCGTCTGCGGGATAATGGTTAACACGAAGACGTCATTACGTCGGATGCGTTTTAACACAACGTCATGGTGTTAATCGTCTTAATTGAGCACATAGCTAGATACACTGTGTTTATTTTCTTATTGAAAATAAAATTATTTTCATTGATGACTGGCCTGCTAAAAGTCCTGAAATCAACCAAATTGAACACTATTTTGTACAGACGAGTGAGACGTCGTCCAAACCCAATTGCTAACGTCAACGAACTTTGTCAAGCACACATTCAAGAATAGAACAATATTCTATAGGCAGAAATCAACCGGCGATGCAGTGCAGTGTGACCACTCAAGATACGGTTATATCCCTTAAAGTGTAAAGTGTAAATTTTGTTTTTAACCCCTACCTCACTTGGTAAAATTTACCCCCGTTTGTCTGTAAACCTTTAGTCACCATTTTTGCACGAAACAATGCATTATTGAATCCTCTTTAAAAGCATATATAACAATGACTCCCTGGATTTGTTTTCATCCAGATATCCTCAAACTTAGCGAAAGTTTCTTTTTTTGGTTCAGCATATGTATAGGGTGTCAGGATAAGGTATTTGTGTTTGGTTATAAGTCTGGCACGGTCCTTTTAATGTGATAAAGATGAAAAGACAGCCACTCTATTTCTTCAAAAAGAAGACGGCTTGAAGAACTCTTTCTTACTTTTCTGTGACACAGTCCATTCAGAATTTATCATAGGAATGGAGGATCGAAACTTTATCCTTGTCGTTAAACTGAACAAAAGTTTACAATAAACGACGTATTGAGATAAGATAAAATAAAGAATAAAACGTTTATTGGAACTTGACCAAACTACTTAAAGGGATACGCGCCCAATTGAATTTGACATAAGAAATGCTTGAAATTTTGCTAGTAGTAATCAAACATATATAAATATTATAGTAAAATAAACAGACTTCTAAAAAATATGACAGATAGAATATTTTGTATGTTTTCGAATAAAGAAATACTAAGTTCTATATTATAATCAATGATACATATTTTCGAACACATTTTCTTTTTGCACAAATCTAACTGCATATCTCTATCAGATAATATATTTGAGTCAAACAAAAACAGTTTGCATGAAAACACAGAAAGAAATGACAGAAAAAAGCAAATATTAGCAAATAATATAAATGGCCTCTGGCATGGAAATATCTGATTTTACGAGAATTTTTCTCTCACTTAAACGCGCATAAGAAAACTAAACATAAGAATGTCTTCAAACTCCACATTTGTATAGCTGATGTAATACTTAAAGAGAAAATGTACAGATATTTATTTGTCACCGTACTTTTTTCAAAGTACATACGAACATTAAGATGTATCTTATGTGGTAATTTTCTGAAACTTTTCTTTTTTGATAGACGGTTTATAACTATCGAATGCTTAACTTTCAGTCTTCAAAATTGCCAGCATGGTGAATCATGACTATTCTATGGCTCCTGTAGATCTTGAGATCATTAGGTCAAGATTTAAGGCAACAGTGACCTTGCACGCAAAGCAATTAAATTCGGAAATTTCCAGAGAAAATTAAAACATGTCGAAATTTGGTAATTGGCTATTATTGCTCCGCAGATAGGCGCATGATATTCGCGCGTATCCCTTTAAAAATACATGAAAACGAAGTTTTAAAGGTACATTTGATAAAACAGCCTATAACAAGAGATAGCTCAACGAAAGTATGAATTGAAACAGATTACGTAATATACGTTCGTATAACATCTCTCTTCCATTAACAGGTCGTTCCGTTTGCCATACAGACTTTACTTTGATGTTTTAAGGTTCTGTGGTTTCTATATTGACTATAAAGTAAGAGTTTTAAGGAAAAACTAAACAATTCAAAGATATCTGAAAGAGAACGTTAATCCCGCTATTGAGTTAATGTTTGTCTAAATACAACATTGGAGAACGAAAACTTAGAATTAGTGTCAATAAATGGTCACTTCAAAGCTATCTTACAAAAACATCATCGTTTCAGTCGCTAAAATAACGCCGGCTGTGAAAAGCGAAGTGGTTGCATGTTAACGTCCCTAATTTCTCGGAAGGTGTTTGAATGAATATCCGAAGTATGTATAAATACCCTCGCAAGGCACAAATATCACGCACCAGACAAGCCGATGTAATGTGTCCACTATCGTTAGGTCCTGCAAGTTCGGTGTCTATGTTGGTGTTTTGTGGAGATGGTTGAATCTGCGTTGGCCAATCTTCGATGATATCTGTGTTTGGTGGAAGTGATGTTCGTTATGGATGAGGTGAACAAGTCTAAGAGACAGATTAAGATATAGGAAAAACGGGTACAACACCCTAGTTCGTTCCGAAGAGATCCCTTGGTTCTTTAAAGTGTTCGGTGTCTTACCCCTAGTTCACCAGGCCACCCATCGTTGTATTTCTTACGTGTGAGTGTAAATTAAGGGGATACGCGCCCAAATGAATTTGACATAAGAAATGCTTGAAATTTTGCAGAAGAGGTAATCAAACACATATAACCATCAAAGTAAAATAAAAAAGTGGGGTCAACGTACTAACTTTTTGTAAACAGACTTTAGAAAATGTGACCGATGGCATATTTTGCATGTATTCGAATGAAGAAAAACTAAGTTCCATATATAAACAATGATACATATTTTAGAACTTATTTTTGGATTATGCACAAAACCAACTGTATGACTCTGTCAGATGATAAATTTGAGTCAAACAAATAAAGATTGCATGAACATTCATAAAGAAATAAGAGAAAAAAAAGCAAATATTAGCAAATAATATAAATGGTCTAAGGCACGGAAATATCTTATTTTAGGAGAAAAAAAGCACATAAACGTGCATAATTTTAAAACTAGACATAAGAATTTCTTCAAACTTCACATTTGTACAACTGATTTCATACAGAAAGAGAAAATGTACAGAAATTAATATGTCACCGTAGTATTTTTCAAAGTACATACGAAAATTAAGATGTAGCTCATGTGCTAATATTCGGTATTTTTTCTATTTTGATAGACCTAGTTTGTGCAGTTTATAACTTTTGAATGCCTAAACTTACAGTCTTCAAAATTTTTAGTAAGGTAAAACATGACCAGTACATGATTCCTGTACATTTTGAGATAATTAGATCAATAACTAAGGCTACAGTGACCTTTCACGCAAAGCAATTAAATTCGGAAATTTCCAATGAAAATTAACTCATGTACGAATATGGTCAGATAATTCGTCTGCTATCATATAATTGGTTTTTACTGTAGTTTATCCGCTGAGCGGCGCATGATTTGCGCGCGTATTTCTTTAAAGGTGGAAATAATGGAAACCTGAAGATACATAACAAAAACAATAAACCGGCCAGTGGATATCTCGAACAGAAAATAGCATTAGCAAAATACATAATGTATCATCAAACCTGATAAATCCTGAAAAATCATGGTAACAGGATTTGTGTTACTGAAAATAACAATAACATTCTTGTCAGAAAAAGCGGTTTGTGACAGCTATACCCTTCCCTTAATTAAGAATGCATTCTGATATGTGGGTAGTTG
Source organism: Nuttallia obscurata (assembly GCA_032358795.1). Classification (NCBI taxonomy): domain Eukaryota; kingdom Metazoa; phylum Mollusca; class Bivalvia; order Cardiida; family Psammobiidae; genus Nuttallia; species Nuttallia obscurata. The sequence continues at coordinate 3,913 of JAULCC010209865.1, read as the reverse complement.
AAAATGTTGGCATATTTGTAAAAGATTACATTTATTGTGGTTATTGTTTTCAACGTCAAGTTGTTTCTCTGTTATGAATACGACTCTGTTTAAATGTTCCATGTCTAAAACAACAACACATCTTATGGATTAATTCACAGCCAGTGACTGCAGTATTATTATCTGAAAATATAAAAAAGTTTCGTGTTTGTCGAATTATAACTTTAAATAACGACTTTAAGACCTATTTGATATATACTATTCATCGGTTTATTTAGTACAGTGGTTTGTAATATTAATGTTATTGATACATGCGTGCTAAAATTCTCTTTGATTAATGCGAAATGCTTACACTGCTACTAATGGAATTGCTGCATGACTCAGTAATAACTTCACATCTATATTGTTTTTATGTGGTTCATATCTCAGAGCAATAAAGTCTAAACTTTTTCTAAAGCATCAGATGATATAGATAACAATAATAACCTATAACAGTTGTATGTACCGAGGCTAGCCTAGGCTTGAAATTTGCCATCATTACCAACAACTTGCTGTAAATAACTTCATGGATGTCCCTTTAGCATTGGTTATTCTAAAACTTATGATACTGTATACCGCATATTTATTTTTGTGACGACCCCGTTAGCCAGACAACTTTCCCGGTTGTAACAGATTATTGACTACTTCGTCGGTTAGTATATCTTTTATTTAACAAGTAACACTTATAATGACAAATTTGAAAATCAACCTGAGAAATGTTTGAGCAGATATTCCAGGAGCCAGATGAAAGTCAGAACTAGCAGAAGGCTTCAATTCTTATATCCCTATATCACAACTTTGTATATATTACATGTATGACAGGTATATGGTTACCATGGATATATCACAAGGCGCTATCACATAGATGTTAATTGTCAGGATATATCACTGGTAAAGAAATCGTTCTTACCGATGCAACATATGTTCGATTCTCCGCCGGAGCTGGTATAGGTAAGTGTATGGTAGTGGGCGTTCTTTCGGACATATGGGTTCCTTCCACAGTAAGCACCACAAAACGCCATCATCCGTATCTACGACAGTGATTAGAGAAGGTTTAAAAACTTGTTTCGCAATCGTTGTAAGATCAATAAAGTTTAAATCTAGATGTAAACCATTCGCTGAAATTGTAAAAAAAACTGGTGAGGTTTACTTGAGATAAACAGATTTGTCCCGTTATAGCATTTATCACATAAAACTGTGTTTGACAATGTATTAAAGCTACTGCACTCCAGATATGGCCTAAGATATTAAATATCTGAAAACTGTTACAAATGTTGAGAGAAAATAAAAAAAGTTGGGTTAATTTTGTTATATATAAGATGTTTTTTAGTCAAGTCCTGATTATTTTCCAAATATTCCAAAAGACTAAGGGATGTATATATACAGGACTGGCACGCCAAAATAAACACATTCGCTAAACTAACCTACTATAAAATGTACCTAAAAATGTTTAAAATTAGTTTTGATTTTTAGTCATATCTTGAGAATATCAGTAATGATACTACCATCTCACACGTTTTCGTATTTCGGCTAATAGAAACAGGTAGATGTAATAATGTAAGTGTAGATAGAAATAACAGTGTTTGTATTATATTTTAACAATAACACAGTGGAATCGGAGTTTCAATTTTTTCTTATTTGTTATAAGTATAAAAATTAAAGACTCAGTATATAGGAAATACCGCCTTGCCAAAGTTAAATAAGTTTTTGTAATATCATGTCTTCAAAGAGAATGTTTTTTTAGTTAAATGTCAGTAGATTTAACAAAGAAGCATTAATTATACGAAAAACTGAAATTATTGAATAGATTTAATGGTTTATTCAATAACTTGAGTGTGTAGTGTGATGTAATATATAATATGCCGTATTCTTGTATATTTATGTTACAGCTAAATGTATTGTATTTGCCGACTGCTGAATAATAATTGAGTTGAGTTAGTAATAAGTCGTCTTCAGATTTTACCCTCCGGAAGATCGTGTTCTTTAGACAGTTTGACAACTTATTTTTATAAAGTTAAGCATTTAGCTATATGGATATCGGGGTAGGAATAGTAAAATAAAATGTGCCAATGATATTTCACATTCATCTGTGCCGTCCAACTGGAAGAAATTATTGATCATATTGTCAACACATTAAAGCATACTGATATTCTCGGACGTTGGAACTCACTATCTATTAATCTGTAATTTGTTATGATGGCCCCTTCGCTCGAAATTCATGGTAGGTCTACAAGGGGGGTTCTCAACAATACTTTTTAAAGAAAGATGATAAAACCTACGCTTAATTCCAACGAATCAGCTACAGTAACCGTAAAGCTTTGTTTCTTCTTTGTTTCTTCCTTTCTGGTGACATCAGGCCATATCCGACTAACCTATATTACTTGATAGTTTTATTATATAGTTACGGGCCGAGCTATGTACGTGCGGTTAGGGTCTTAATGCTACATTCGAGTTTCATAATTAACATACTTTCTGAACTAGTTCATCGCGTTCTTGCTTGTTTTGATCAGTCTTCACAACATGGGGTATCACATCGTCAATATGATTTTGGTTTTGGAAGAAACCCAAGTCGGTGATAATATACTTTCTCTTATGTTATGGAAGTGACTCATTTTTCAAACATACGTTGAACTGCTTTTTCAAATAAGATACAGCGTGTTTCAGTTATAAATTTCAACGATGGCAGAAAACAAATTGGCCCACATGTCGATATCACTAGAAACTAAATGTGATGCACATACTGCACAGTCAGACCAGGACATGTAAAACTTAAGTTTAATGCCCATTAATCTTTCAGTGTTCGCAGATAGAATCAGTCATGATAAAAGGTCAGTCAGATAAGGATGAGGTCGAAATAAATTCATGCAATGAAGGCTATCGAATAATAAACATTGAATATGGCGACGGGTGGGATGGAGTTACCTGTGTCGGACAAAAGTGGTTCAGAGACATATATTGAATTTCCATGTTCTATGTGCACACGGAATATAGAATCGGAGAAGTTCTGTAGAGAATGTGGGGAATATTTGTGTACCGGATGTCTGACAGAACACAAGCGTTTCACTACAAGACTCACACCTCACCAGTTGTTGGACAGGACTGACATGAAATCGACGGGACTTGTAGAAAAATGTCCAACACATCCAAGAAAGCCTTTGTATAGTTATTGTCACGGTCATGGCCAACTGTGCTGTGGAGAATGTATAGATGAAAGTCATAGGTAATGTCGCAAATATTAATTGTCATTTTATGTTTATGTTTTTTTTTGATGATTGTTGATTCATGTCCCGTTACTCCCGAAAGGTGGCATGTAGTAATCAGTCCGTCTCTCCGCCCGTCTGTCTTTACGAATGGTTGGTAGGTTGGTCATGACCATCAAATGAACCATATTGATTTTAAGGTCAGTGGGAAACAGATCATTTTCATTGTGAGTTAGTCAAGAAACCTTATACTTGGTAGCCCAAATACTAATTGATATCGAACTAGACATTTCGGAGGCATTCGTCACGTTCTTAAATTGTTTTGTTCTTCAAGTTTTTACAAGAGCGTTGGGGTCAGTTTGATGATACAATGTTATGCGTTCTTCTTACAGGAAATGAAATAAACACGAAAACATGAACAAATGTGCAATTCTTACAAATGAGATAGAAACCCAACTTCTAGTTTTAAAGATCTAGATAAATTAACAGATCACATAGGACTGACATACAGAATGAACGATATTTGAAATTATTTCGTAAACACTTAACAGTGATATAGTGAGGTTGTTGTGGTTTATCTGAAACTGTTAAAAGATGTTTATTTTCAAGACAGAACAAAATTAAGGTATTAGATGCCTAATGCAAGGGTCAAATTTGGGGAAATCCTTTGTTATTTTTGTAAACTGTATGTTTTT
>JAULCC010209754.1:0-12807 GCA_032358795.1 Nuttallia obscurata | reverse complement strand
AAGATAAATGTATAATTGGATTAAATCTGATGATAAGATTGCTAAGATAACAATCCTACCTCTAGCCCCACCACAAGTAATAGTATGTAGCACTGTAAAGTTTAGTTACTACATAAACTAGTACTCTATAATTATCTTAAATATCCTTTGTATTCATATTTGCACAAATTACTCAATGATAATTTATCTAAAATGCACCATGTATTTTCCAATTGTATGATAAGATTGTTGAATATTATTTTTCAACGGCAAATTTAGATGAAGGGTATTCAATTATCATTTGTTTTTTTAATGACTTGCATGTTTCAATAGCCATATCATAATTTTTAATTGTCTGAAAAAGGTTGCTAATTTGTCAGCCAATCTGATGTATGTGCAGTTCTTGTTTAATTGTTTCACAACAAAGCTTTAAACAGAAACTTGGACAGAGCCTTTGGGTCAAACCAAAGACTTTAAATTATGTAATACTGGCTTCCCTCCTTAACGCTCAATCATTGGAGTTATTATGACGACTGGTTTGTCGATGTAAAGATAAAGAAACCGTACGGGGTTCGGCCCCCATGTGTATCAGTGCTATACGATGGGCACGTATACTAACCAGATAGTTCTACAGAAGAGTTCTATGTATCCGTTTCCCTCTCTTTCGGAAGTCCATAAGCCTACTTGGCAGAAAGTATCAGAGATAAAACAACCAAACGAATGGACAGAGCATTTTAATGTATCTAATTATAAAGAGCTTTCCAATAAACATCAGTGAATCACGGCCACGTTACTCTTAAGTCTAATTTTTTATAGAGTTGTTTCTATATTGTCTCCGTTTTTTGTGCCCCCCTCTTAAAAGGGGGGGGGGGCCTTTAGATTTGCCCTTGTCCGTCTGTCCGTCCGTCCGTCCGTCTGTTCGTCAGTCCGTCCGTCACAAAATCTTGTGTCACCCATATCTCCTATACAGTATGAGCCAGATTCATAAAAGTTTACAGGAATGTTAACCAGCATGTGAAGATGTGAAATGTCGCCAGCCAAAAAAATACCAATGCATATGTCAAATCACAGTTTTGTAGACGTATTCAGTATGTCGCGACAGTGTAATTTTTGTCCATTACTGAAAACACATTGTCTATTATGTAGCACTGAAATATGCTGTGTGAAGCAACTATGGTTTTGACGTTGTTTTGTTTTGTATTTCAAATAAATGTGTGTGATTTATTTATTTATTTATTTATTTATTTATTTATTTATTTATTTTATTCATTTATTTATTTATTTATTGTACCAACTTGACATTTTCTTGTAAGGGGAGGGCTTCATCTTAGTTGCAAGAACTTGTCGCCCTACCCCATTTCTGATTGAAAGATATACAAATTGTTTAACCTTAAAAAATAAATATGTAATGGGTTGCTTATAACAAGTAGTGTCCACATTTTATCAAACTATTTCCACCTTGTAACGAGCATCCTCGTTTGTGAATTAAACGTAAGATTGCAAACACATGCCATAAAATCAATATTATTCCTTGGTTTTCAATTTATAACACACACAATTAAGATGATACAACATTTAATTCAAAATGCAAAGTAGCTCTCTCTCAAACCAACAATGTCATCCTGTAACATTATGTTTCTTTCCTGTAACAAGAAAGACTGTTACAGGAGGGACAAACTCGATGTTTAGATCATTATGATTCACTTGCTAGCATTAAGTAAAATTCTACTCATGGTGCATGTAATGGAAGCATCAGAATAAGTGTTAAGGGATGGACATAAAAATAAAATATTATATGAATGAATTTAACACATGTGTTAATATTGCTGCTCTTCTTTCATATTTTTTCATGTGCAAGACGCCCTTGGAAACAAGAAAATGAAGTGAGTTTAGGAGATCCAGGGATATCGTTTATATAGTACAAATTGATCGTTAAGTATAACAGTAAAAATGTTCATTGTTACAGTAAGGACTTACAACCTAGGGACACACATTCTTCTTGGCAAATAATCAAACGTTATGAAAGTCTCTATGGAAAAGAAACCTTTTACAAGTCTTACACACCTGTAACAATAATCTTTATGTTGTAGTTGACATCTGCAGCTTCAATTTATATCAATTTTACCATCTGAACATGTAAAAATGTGAGACACCTTAAATATGGGCTTACTGAGGTGTTAACGGCATTTGAAAACCTGAAAATTTCTGTTACATGTAATTTATAGTCTTACAATGAAGTCAAAGGATCGGTTTAACCCATCAAAATCAAAAGCTTCCTAAATATAGAAGCAATCATTTGTAATAGCTAAAAAGACAAGGATAGATATTGAAGAAGTATGATAATGAATCATACATCGGTAAGGAACGAACTGTCTTGCCTAGCAGACGTTTTGCAGATAACTTTTTAAACATATCTTAGATTAAGAAATGAAATTTATATCTGTATAGCAAGTTCCATCCTGCGAACATGATGTATATAGGTCAATCCAAATAAAAATATATATAACAGACATTCAGATTACGCCCGTTCACACCCAAAGCCGGTTCACCTTTCCTGCTAAACGACATAGAAGTGAAAAAAGTACAAAGTACTACTTATAATGGTGTTTTAAAAACAATGTTAATTTCAGAAACGCGAGTTACGTGCCGTTCAACATGTTTAAACTGTTAACTGCTAAGTGTCTTAAATTTTGCAAAGGTTTTAACTATGACATTTCAAAACATTGAAGTCATTTCATGATTATTTCTGTACAAACGCAAGTTACTTAATCAATCATTTGTAAAACAACACCCAGTCATTCAACAACAATAATTGCCAATTAATCTTACAGAACATAAACGTCAAACAAAACGAGACACAAAAGACATATACCGCCTTCTACTTTTAGTTTGTTCTTTGCCTTCATAATACAAATGATCTATAGGCACGTTTCCTTTTTTGGAAAGATATTATGTAAATCTTATTAAGCATACCAAACTTATGTTTCTCACTCTCTTTCTTTCTACCTTTCCATCTATTGTTTTGTATCGCATATCCAATCTCTTCCACTCTCTTCCTCTCCCCTATATATCAATTTATTTGTATTATAGTGTTTATATTTGTTGTTTTTGTTTAATTAATTTAATATCGCTTTAACAGTATTTCAGTCACACCTCCAGCTCATTACAGATGGAGGAAGACCCCGGGGGACCCCTGTACACTATTTCAGGCACAAAATGCACCTGGGTAGAACCACCAACCTACAGCAAACCAGTTGGAAGGCCTCCTCACTTGAAAATCCCGAAGTGCCAAGACCGGAATTTGAACACACAGCGGTGAGGGGCTGAAAGTTAGCAAGCCAATTGCTATAACCACTCGGCCACAGAGACCCCATAAGTGTATATAATATATAAATATATGTACGTTTATTTATGTAAAAACTCTTATGTTAGTTAATTGTGCAACGTAAAGGATAGCAGCTTGAAAGAAATAACATTTCATAATTGATTTCATTAACAAGTCCCAATGCATTATGGTCGATTTTCACATTTTTCTGATAACCTCATAGCTGTCATGAAATTGTACTTAATGGATAATTGCTGTCGCTCTGTTAATGGGGATAGGCAGTAAACATGTGTTTAACATATTGAAATCAAGAATACACGAATGAATCGCCTTTATTGGGTGGCGTTTTTTATGACAACTAGTATTTTGTTCCAATGATGTAAACTTTAGGTATTTCTAAGAACATAATTTTAGATAAAGTAATGTGTAGTTATTTTGATAAAATTCGACCAAACCAAAAGACAGACATATATTCCATAAGAGAGTCATATTATTAATGGCATACACACTGAGTAGACATAATCACTCCTTACGCCCGCAACTTACAGTCATTTATGCATCCCTACACTCCGACACGTATTATCATTCAGTGTAGCACTATTATGAGAGTCAAATAACCGATAATCTATTTCCCTTCTGCCTCACCTTAGCAAGAAGCTAATAAAAGATGACGCCAAAATAGTCGTTCTGATAATTACACACTATATCAATAGACAGATGAAACAAAATGCATTTATCGTCCCTGATATTCACATTGCGCTTACTGTAAACCACTTATATTAGTATTTAATCTCTAAGCTTATCACGTCTCGTAACAATTTCGTTCTCTTTTTTTTGAATTTATAAATCATATGCATGTAGAATATATTAAAGATTCATCTTACAATTTCATATCTCACAACACTGTAGAAAGGTATGTTCTTTATCATGATTTTGCTTACTTTCAACCAACACTGACTTTTAGATTAAGTTTATTGTATATTGTATCTTGAATATTGCCTTTCTCATGACCTTCAGTTGTCACCAAGAAATGTTGTAACCAGTAATTGGGCTCGCAAGTGTTTCTACAAGGTGTATCTCTGCATACTCGACCTAAAATAAATAAGTTTATAGTAATTATAAAACATGCTGAAACTACTTGTCACATGTCGGAATAATGCAAAAGCTGTTGGGCCTCTGTGGCCGAGTGGTTACAGTCGTTGACTTGCAATATCTCAGTCCCTCACCGCTGTGGGTTCGAATCCCGGTCTGGACACTTCGGACTTTTCAAGTGAGGAAGCCTTCCAGCTGGCTTGCGGTAGGTCGGTGGTTCTACCTGGGTGCACTCTGTGCCTGAAACAGTGAACAGAGATCCCCCGGAGTATTCTTCCACCTGTAATGAGCTCGAAGTCGCGATATGACTGAAATACTGTTTAAGCGACGTTAAATTCCAAACCAAACAAACAAAAAACTTGTTGGACAATTAAAACATTATCTGAACATCATGAAATGTCTGCTCATTTAGTTAATCAGAATGAAAGATTCAACTACTGTCGTAATCGTTTCTGCACAATAATCCTGATCTCTCTGAACACGGTATTACAGTGGTTGATATTTGATATTATTTGACTGTAGTGAACTAATCGTCCGATCTCTTAAACAACAAGTTATGTACATTATTAAGTTCATGTGTGTCAACAGGTCAACCTGATAGGATGCTTTTTAAATTCCTCTAAAAAGCTCCAAACCTTCAAGGAAATTTTAGAAACTGGAAACGTTGCCGATATATGGTGTTAATATTGACTCACTCTTATACATGGAAAATGTTATATGTCTGATCTTAACAATCTACGAAGACTGTTCTCTTATGTATGCCGTATGTAAGAAGTTTGAACTTATTCAGTGATCACGTTTCAAACTCGGTGCGAGCAATACGATGCTTTGATGAGCCACGGTCAGGTGAAAGAAAATGATTTACATTTGTTGATAATTCGTAGATATGGATGACTTTATTTCAAAATCATTTGAGTCATAGAAAAGGACGAATTTGCTGTTTGGGGATTGTGCTGGTATTTGATAGCATACAACATCACAAAGTATGGAATGCTTACACTAGACAACACGTTAGTGGAAATGCTCTTTTTTACAAACTCAATTATTGTTATAAGGCTAATAGTCCATTTGGGGTTATTTTTGTGTCCAATTAACACTAGACGTATAGAAAGCCCGATTATATATTTTTTTGCTCATAAATGGTATAATATCTTTCCTTAAAATGAAATGTGAACGTTATAGATTTTTACCACTTAAAGTTGTCCTGATTTTTGCGGATTTATGCCAAGCTTTTCCGATACGATCATACGTTTATAGCATCAGTAAACTATTTTAAAAAAATGACGTTACTCGATTGGTTTGAAAACGTCAAAAGTAAAAATATCTAAAGTAAGGGTCTTCAAAATAATAGGCATAATAGGCGCATTGCTAGTCTGAAACATGAATGAATTGATTGTCGTACTTTTCAAGTGTGTTTTGAACAGTACTAATGGAAATTGTACTGCCTCTGCCAACCTGAGTTCTTGCACAAATGGTGAAAATGCCCTCTCCTACGAGTAAACTAACAAAATATATCACACAAATTGATTACATTGTAAGCAAAGTCAGATGCCAATCGCTGTACAGTATTTGGCCTTATTAATTATTGGTAATTATAAATTTACTTATTGTCATCTTAAAGTTCAGTTGACAAAATTTGTATCGTTTTACTTTTTCATATTCTGTGTTCTTAAACATGTTATGTTGTCACGGAAGAGTTCCAAAACAATATCATCCCGTATTGTACAGGGTCAAGGACGGGGTCAAGTTGTTGTGGAAATCTTTCACGCGCATTAGCTCCGCGCATAACATAACATGTAGTTTGCCTACAACACATGACACAACACTTACTACCACCAAAACTACTAAAGCAACTACTCATTAAATCAATTTGTTTCTACAGTCCAGACAAAGAATTCAAACTAAAATAGAGAAACGCTCGTCATCACGACAAATCTACTTGACCAAAACTGAAATATTCGTACCGTTACCTTTATTATCACTTGCAAACTGCTGTAAGTAATGCAAACATATATTACATGTATATACCGTCATACAGTTATTATCACCGCCTGTCCACAGATCTCATTAAAATAGACAACTGATCTTACGACTGATCTTAAGTTGCTATTATGTTAAACATCAGCTGGCGGTGACGTAAACATTGTTCATACTATAACTTTGTCACACTTGCCTATACACTATTCACTTGGATTGGATTGTGATATACCGAAATCTGGAAATGTAGGATGAAGCAGTTTCAGCGTTACGGATGCCGTGATAATTATAATCGAATCATCAAGTTAACAGACTTTATAATAATAAAACAAATTATAACGAATTATTTAAACAACTCTTGCAAACTTTGACGTTTCGGAAAATACGGAGTAACAAAAAATTAAGATTATTCAGCTAGGCATGGATACTCGATGCACACACATGTTGTTTTTTTTTATCTCACAGCGGTTTCAAGTTTACCTTTGCAGGAAATATTTTCGACGGAAGATCTGCATCGGTGTCATCACACAACCACACTAGTCTAGAACAGGCAACTTATTGTGCTTTTCCAAACAATGCAAACATATGATCTTTAATTAATTCGCCCTCTTCATATGACATTTCCCTGAAATATATAAATGTGATTGGCGTAAATTTGAATGATATATACCGATCGATCGAATGATGAAGTGTCAATTAGCTATAAGATTCAGTTATACATTTGGATAAATAAAAAACGAATATTATATGTTTTTCGTTCTATTATTTTATCCTCTGTCATAATAAAAAAAAAATCATAAAAAAATATTTTCCTCTAACTTTAAGAGTGTGAAAAATTTGTTTGGGCGTACAGAGTGCGTATGTGATGTCGATGTATGCAAGTTTAGCAAGATGGTATGCACCGTTATGTATAATATCGTATTGTGATACGTGCTTAAACCAATCTTTCACTCGTCATTTCATAGCAAACTTTATTTAACTCATCCAATGAAAGTGGAATCATAACCATAATCACAAGTCTAACCGTATTACAGTTAACTGAACTTGTGAAATAAATGTGCTATGCAGATCCTTTATTTACTCTTAAACTGTCTTTAGTCAAGCATTACCTCCCCTTGTGCTGTGCTAATGCAAATTCTTCTGAGCATTAGAAAAATACATTGCAGGAGATATATAGTCAAATCATTATGAGGGGTGGATGGTGGGATAGACAAGAACCAGTTTCCACTATCCAAGTGTGTTGCGGAAAATGCTGCAAGTAAGCTTTAAATGGAAATATCTTTTTTTCAGCGAGGAAAAATAATTCATTGCAAGTAATGTATAAGTATTAAATAACTATTACCCAATCACATACGTATGATTAGTAAAGAAATTCATTCACTCTGGCGTGTTTGCTAAATTCAGTTTTTTCACAGTGGCGTACGTTCTGATTGTTTATATTGGCAATGTACGAACTAATTTTCTATCGCAAACATGCTTGATATATTTCATTCGAAGCAATTACGCATTATACATTAAAAACTAACGTGTAAATTAAGAAGTTATTGCAAATGTTTCATTATTCTCATTTCAGAGGACTTCGTTATGATGAATACAAACCATGGTGGTTTATTCTTCAAGTTATTAAATACTTGACTTGGAAAAAGCAGTAGTTGAAATCGTTTAGATTCTATCGTTTTTCTATTTAAAGAGAGGTCTCACCAAGATTTTTTATTAATATCTATACCACTTAAAACGCAGCTTTTTAACACTGTAATAGCATTTTCAAAGTTAACAAAATCTTAGTTCTCACTCATTCCAACAGAAGTAAAGGGCGAAGTGGCGTAGTGAATATGGTGTCCGCCTTGCGTTCTAGCCCCGAATGGGGCCTTTCTCCTGACCTTCATTTGTTGACACCAAGTACTGGTTCTACCAAGGAAACGGACTCGAAAGTGTTTCTACAAGCCACAGGCTTTCAGCATAATCGAGCTAAAATAAATAAGTTTAAACTAAACTAAACAGAAGTAAATCTCATCAAAATACGAACGCAATAAAAATATTTTATGTGCAACTGAAACCAAAATAGATTTTTTTTCTTTTTTGTTTTCATTTGGTGTAAGCGGATATAGTTGCTACATTATTGTGTGTTTATTTGTGGTTTAACGTTCGTGGTTAGTTTATATCTGTTTGCTTCATATTAAGTTTCAACATTTTGTGTTTTTGTAGAGAGTGGATCAAATTATAATTTAACCGTTAAAAGCATTTATTTCTGAATTTGTAACGTCTGCATTTATTTTTGCATTGTGAAATAATATGCTAAATGTCACATTTATATGATGGGAAGATGTTTGCCATAAGTCATAATACGGATGTTTTATTGTTTGTTTGTTTGTTTGTTTGTTTGGAATTTAACGTCGCTTTAACAGTATTTCAGTCATATCTCGACGTCCAGCTCATTTCAGATTGAGGAAGACCCCGGAGGACCTCTGTACATACGTTGCTTTAATTGTTGTTGCAGAGGCTATATGAATCGCTCGGCATATCCCTTTGCCTACGGGTGTAAATGCAAGACTTTGCCATGTTTAAGGTTGCATTCTTTCGTACATTTGAAACATTCAGCACTACTATATGGCGGGCCTTTTTTACTTTTTACTGCTGAAGGTATTCCAAATGTTACCAACATATATATACTGGGATTACTGATTTTGCAGACTTGGTTTGAATACTTTCTACAATCGAAAATCGACTGTAATCATCGATATTCACCATTAGATATGATCCATATGACCACAAAAGTCTATCGAAAGTTTGCCCCTATGGAGATTTTTGGTAAATCTGACGGCTGAATCGGCTCGGAGTTTCTTAGAGGGGTATTTACTAAATAAGGAACACACTATTAAATGCTACTTTCTACCATTTTGTCCATCATGGAAAGCTCACATGTTTTCCAAAGCAGTGCTTTGAACCTCACTTGACCCTGGTGACCTCTGTGAGAAAAAAGAATCATCTGCTGTTGTTATTTCACCGGAATGCAGAGTCGCTTGCCCCGTAACAGAATATTGCCTTTATCAGTTTCAATTACACTTAGCTCGTCTGCTAATAAGCGATAAAACTCAACTGCATTGCTGCAAGTTAAATTTGCTTGATTGTTTGGTTGCTTTGATGTTACAGTAGTGTGCTGTCATATTTCGTTACAATTGCAATATCTGGCATGTTTTTTGCATTGGAGGCTGCACTATTTGCTAGAAATTTTACATAATCCTCAGCAATGTTTAACGTTTTGCTACTCCCTGTTGGCTCTGTTGGATGTCGCGACATGTACATCTAGTATGCTGTTTTATCTTTTCCCGGTACGTACGAGTATTTCACTGTGAAATTGTAAGTTAAAATATATTAGGTGATTTTTGCCAATGTTCAAAAAATGATAATGTAAAAAATAGCGTAATGTTCATGAAAAGTTTGTCATTAGAACAATGTCTAAAACCTTCGATGCTCCACGAACTTATTGAAACGACGCATTCTTCTCCTGTATTCTATAAGAAATCATCTGGATTGACTTGGACGGCACGTTTATTTTCTAATCTAGCTTATCTCATAAATGAATAAAGCGTCGTTCGCGTCTCTTAAATAATTCTAAGGGGCGAACACAGAATAAATTCGCTATTGAAGAGGGAAGATACAGAAATTCAAAGCAAAAATATAGATTACATACATTGTGTAATGATATGACAGCCTTATCTGTGTACAGTTAGTTTTAGTTTGTCCATTTAGTTATGGCATTAGACGCTTTTGTTTAAGTTATCATAACTGTGTTCTTGGCCATGAAAAGACGTTAAATAACCGTTAAACATCACCACAAAGAACAATTCTTCTTTGGTACTAGCAAGATATGTATACTTGGCCCATGTTGAACGTGAGTCAATGTGTTATTTTAGAAGTTCTTAAAATCTAAATTATATATGGTTTGGAGTATGTATATATATATATATATGTGTGTGTGTGTGTGTGTGTGTGTGTGTGTGTGTGTGTGTGTGTGTGTGTACAAAATAATACCACTGTTACCGAGGTGTGTATGATTGGGAGATAGAGACCAGTAGTCTGATTAAGATCCAAATTCTAAACTGAATGAAACAAATGCCTTTGTTATAGTTTGGCTAACTTCATATACATATGTTGAAGATACAAGGAGTTAATTTGTTTAACATATGTGCTTGTTTATCCTGTTCGTAGTTTGTTTCTTCTTTTAATTCATTTTTTCTTAATTCAAAATGTCTTGCTTATGTTTATAGCATCCAATATTTTATGCACCATCCTAATATTGAATGAATTATTTTACTGTATATGCCTCAACAGTTTATATTACAAAGATAATTATAACTTTTATCCTATCCGTTAAACAAAGTTTATAAGTTGTTTTAATGATAAATTCTACAAACCAAAGCATGAAGAATTAAAAATTGCCATTATAATACCCGTGAAAGAATAAAAGTTATCGCTCACATTCGGTACTTGATCCGTAAAATAAACAGAGAGTGAGTACTTGTGAAATAACAGTTTGTATGGCGAACAAGTTTTTAGCATGTTTTTGTTATGAAACGATCCTTTTCACAGTAAGGGTTGCTTGTTTATTCAGAGTTGATATAACAGTCCTTAATCATTTCATTATTTTTTTGTTTGTTTGTTTGAGTTGGGTTTAACGACACTGCGACACAACAATGGTCATATAGCGTCAGTGTATGTATGTGGTGAATGCAATGGTGTTAGGGTGTCGATGTTTGGTGGGTTTCTACCACCTTGTACTCTCAAGCAGTGGGCGTATTCTATCCTCCCCCACGTCCCACAATAATTTCATTATTCTCGATGAATACACGTCTAAACTATTGCCATTAATTTCTAATACATGTTTATCGTTAACTGACAACAGTTTTGTCATCAAAGTTGTGACCATCTGTACTGCATTTAGAAACAAGTATTAAAATGCTTAGAACAACCAATCCCAAACATATCACTTATCGCAAATGGCTTTTTAAAGATGTCTATTAACAATAAAAAAAACACATGTCTCTTTAACGCCATAAACAATGATTTTAAATAGAAGAAAGTAAAGTGTATCAATGCGTAAGTGGCTTCATATTATCAAACGTGATGTGTTTTTATCCATTGTTTATGTCCCTCCTCTTATACCGTATTCCCATAGCTTCGACATTCAGCTACCATGTGACACCCACTCGCCACTGTGATATCGTATTTGCAATTTTAGAATTAGTATCTCATAAAACGAAGCCTGATGCCTATAAATAGACCAACATTTCGCTGGTTTATTTCAGTAATGAACGCTCTCTAGCACAGCTCAAATAAATTATTTCAAATTATTTCTCTCCCTGAGAGCAAACAAAACGTTTACAAAATTACAATGCACAAATTTTCGTTAGTGTTTAT
The DNA here is from genome assembly GCA_032358795.1 of Nuttallia obscurata. Classification (NCBI taxonomy): domain Eukaryota; kingdom Metazoa; phylum Mollusca; class Bivalvia; order Cardiida; family Psammobiidae; genus Nuttallia; species Nuttallia obscurata. Next base: position 1,016 of record JAULCC010209754.1, on the reverse strand, counting down.
ACTTATTTTCATAGACATGATAGAACCAAATCATTCATTTCGAGGAGACCCTATTGAAGTTGCTCATATTTTTGGGAAGAGGGCAAAATTAATTCCATCGACTTCACACCAAAAGACAAACACAGACAGATATGAGCGAATACGGGATAAAAATGCGCAACATCTGTGGCAACTGAGAGGCATTGAGGATATTATACGGCCGTTGGTTAGTTCCCACTTTGACGACAGCACCAACACCCTTATCGACGAGCGTTTAGATGGACAATTTCAAAACAGGGAACAGGAATGAAGTTGAAAACACTATCTGAAGATACCAACGTACGTAAAACATCTACTTGCATTTTATATTGCATCTGTTATATAAAGTTTTATTAATTCCTGTATATTTTTTATTTCCTAATAATAGATTTTGTAGAAATGCGGTTTATAATGTCGCTGTTAAGGTTGAATGTTAAAGGTTTTTCAAATTTGATAAAAACGTATCGAACCAGATATTACAATATTGTCGGTAACTGTTCACCATTCGAACAACAATTTATAAAAAATGCTTTTTGAGTTTTGGAACTGAGAAGGCAATGTTAAGAAAACATGAATTTTAGGAAACAAAATATGGTCACCGAAGTTATTAATTTCCGCAGAAAATGTATTTATGTTAACAGAAAAAGACTGCTTAAAATGGTTGTTTTGAAGTGGGCGACATTTTAAAATTTTACGCGAAGGATAAGACAACATTTTTTCAAATTGTCATATGAACGTTAAAACTTGAACTGCGTGAAACATTATAGCTACCTTTTAAATAGAAAGATATGGGAGAGGTCTTAAATAGGCATTGCTTGTTGTCCAATCACATTCTTTGTTAATAAAATATTGTTTAAACCAAATAGAAAGATACTTATAAACGACTTTTCTATATCCAGAACTGGTGAATTTTACAATATTATTGGCTCTTACCACCACAGAGGGCGAGGTCCAAAACACTGGGCTTATTTTGAATTAGAACAGATTATGTAACTTAC
>JAULCC010209643.1:0-12809 GCA_032358795.1 Nuttallia obscurata | reverse complement strand
GGCCACTAGTTTTGGGGGAGAAGATCTTTAAAGTTTTTCCTTTCTGTTGCCATGGCAACCAGAGTTCTGCATGGAATCAAATTCGGACGGACGACGGACGGACGGACGGCGGACGACGGACGGACGACGGAGGAAGGCTGGTCACAATAGCTCACCATGAGCCTCTGGCTCAGGTGAGCTAAAAACTAGAAGACAGACCAATAAGTAAATGATATATCTTTTACATTGTTTTAAAAAGCAATTAGCTTCTGGATCATGAAAAAATATTAAATAAAAATACTGAATGTTTCTAAGGTTTTCTTTACCACATAGACATTCTGTAACAGCATAGGAAGCAGTGAAGTTTACTTGATGAATTGATTAAATTCCCAATTTATCAGTAAGTTATATTTAGCACATACTTGCATTTTTCATCAACTTTAATCATATCGAGCCAAGGTACACAATCGTATAACATTATGGTACATATACAACAACCTTTTATAAGCATATTATAAGTGCGATTACCTATCATGCTATCTTCTTTACATTTCTATTTCTATCTCGACTTCATTCACGAAATCTACCTGAGTGCGTGCTTAACTGCTGTGCAGGTTTACATGTAGAGGTTCATAATGTCACTACGAAAATATTCACATTACACATTTCAGACATTCTTTCAGTTTTTTGTCCATAACGATTCAACAGTTATTCGTGGATTTAGAAAAACTAAAATATTCGATCAGTTTAAACGGATTTCGATCAATTGCACCGATGACAGTTTTATCGAAGCGGTATCATCGCAATAGTTTCATAGCAAAAGTTACACCGTATTCTTGCAATTTCATTGAAATTCAATAGTTATACCGCAATCATTGAATTATGATCTTAAAGTTTCATCGCAAAAGCTGGATTGTAATTTAATAGTTTCATCGCAAAACTATAGTTAAATTGCAATAGTTGAATGGTAATTTAATAGTGTCTTCGCCAAAGCTGAGTTATAATTAAATAGATTTATCACAGTATCATAGTGTTATCGTGATACTATGTTTATAACAAGAGTTGCACTGTATTAGTTTAATTGCAATAGTTCATGCTATGTAATAGTTTCTTCGAAATATAATGCTTCTATCACACAATCTTATCGCAAGTGTTGCATCGATATCATTCGATCTGTTGCGTGGAATAGCGATCTAGAGGGTTAGGAAGAGAGGTAATTATTGACTTCAGATTAGGTCGATACTATAATTTATTTGTTCGAGATGAAATGTGACTCTTCATCCGAGACAGAGAGTTATTAGTTTATAAGAATGCATCGTTTTACCATATCAACTTCACCATAAGTCAATAGCGATTTTATTTAATGTTTATTACACACAGCGAATTTAAGAACATCCACCCTAAATAACTGCAGACATGGTTATAATGTTCTCTAGTTTCAAGTAGGTGGGCCTTAACGAATAGTAAAACATCCATCATGTTACTTGATTGGACAATAAAGTTGCTGTTAATCTATTTAATGATAAACATGTTTTATAAAATAACAAACCTTAAAATGACAATATGTTAAATACGACAAATGACATATATTTCAATCTATTTCGTTCATTTTACGTTGCCCATTTTCTTTCCCTTTTTTCTTTTTTTCTCGCTCTCACACACCTACAAATAATCACTCTATATTAATATTTCATTCTCATACAAATTCTATATTTCCCTAACTCTCTGTATGCGTCATTCTACATCTACCTCTGTATCTCTCTGCATCTCTGTATTTTTACCTTTCTTCTACATGTGTTTTTCCATAACTATCTGTCTATCTTTCAAACCCCTCTCTTCTTCACTCTCTCGCTCTGTCCCTCCTATGTATCTGCTACCTAAGAAATTTTCAAAATGCTTTTGACAATGTAATTATGTTTGCTTAATGCATTTTAGGAGAAGCGTTGCATCTATGGAGTGAGAACCTATGGTTCAAGTTGAATATTTTTTTTGTGAACAATCCGACATTACATGTGCTAAAAGTAGACCTTTGTCTTTAGATCATTTATGGTAACATTACGACTGTCATCATTGATACTAAATAGACTTTTACTATAGCGTATACTTTTTACTCGTGTTAAAGGAGTGTTTCTTTGAAAGATTTTAACATCTCCAATAAAATTAGATATTTTAAAAGCAACCTAGATGCTTCTTTGACATGGGAATATGACATGTGCAGAAAATAAGCATGCATATTGCATTCTATTTCTAACTTTGATACATTATTTAGTTGCCCATTTGGGTAATGTTTTCTCGTAGTAGATTGAATTGCATCGAAATTCATGTTACACATAGAACAGCTCAAATGTTCTTCTCACTCTGATACAAGTTAATGGTATCCGATTCATTTCTTATCTTGTTCATTTTACTGTTAAATACATCAACATTATTTGTAGGGAGATTATTGGAAACACGTTAACATTATACCATAACAAGACGTGTGACGTCAATAAACGACGTTAAACATCGGACCATCATCGGGAGAGAACAATGAACCATGTAAATGCACTGACGACGTCACGTCATTGGGCCAACGTACATGATGCGTCACATTGACACGGGTATGAGACTCCGCCATCATTTCCAGAAGGAGGTGTTAGCAAAACACGTTAGGCCACTTCCGAAATGACGTTGTGTAAACAATGGTGCAAGGTAGATGTGTATGTATTATTTGTTTCGTATGATAATAAACATTTTAAAATTGAAAAAAAAGTCAACACTGTTATATCGTGATACCGTGCAATGTGTTTTATTAAATTTATGTAAGAGATAGGGTAAAATATAGTCTGTACGACTTTTACAAGTTCAAATTTTGGGGGATACTTCACGTGTGGATCTGATTTTCTATTGAAATTGCTGTTGTTGGATTGCACATCAGCTTTTAAATGAAAAGATACCGTGTAACTGGAACACTATTAATATAACAGTTTGAAACTGTGACAGATACTATGAATAATCTTTTTTGACATTATAACGGAGAGTTTAAAAAATTATATAATATGACGACATTGAAAAAACTGGTGAGAAGTGGTTTAAGCTCTAGCCACAGAAGGAGTTTGTAACTGAACATTTTTTCCAATACATATGTTATATAATTCTGATATCAATGTTTCGCCTGATCATTGTTAACTGAAGGTAAGTTTTATAGAATTGCCCACATACTTTTTCTATACAAAGGAGAAAAAAGAAATATTCAAACCCATGATTAAAAAGAATATAGAAATATGTCTTTATACATGTACATGATTGAATACATTGAAGAAAGAATCTTAAATAGATATCCACGTTTTCAACTTAACCCCTTTCATCTGCCTGTGATTTTATTTATCGCATTTAGCAAATAGCTATCTCGGCATATATTGTTTGCAAACAAATAAAAATGTATTTATAGTGAAACAATTAAATCGCCATTTGCTTTAAAGACTGCAAATGGCCTCATATTTTCTTCTAATAACTAAATGTACTAAGCAATTTAAGACTTAGTTTTTTTGTACTTATCTGCTAGAAGATATATTATATCCATGAATCGTACCAATTTCAACAAGGCACCTTTTTGAGGCCACAAAAGGAAATAAAACAAGTATAAAAAATTTACTTCTGTATAAATTTACAATAAAATAAATCAGTAATAACTGGGTTAATAGATACAAATGTCGCGTGCAACAACCTCCAATTTTGTATGACCCCACAGTCGCCAATCAGTTGAATTGTTCACACTCTAATATTCTTTTTACAATTCTATAACAACAAATTCGTCTTTCAATCGTGTCCCCAATTTGCATATGCCAATATAGACATTCTCGGCAATCGGTACCTTCTATCTTCGCGTGCGGAAGCCATTTCCTTGACAGATCCGTCTAGTATAATATGAGGTGGGTCGTTATAGTAACTACACTCAATTGCAAATTTTTGCCATACTCCATTGAACGTAGTAATCGTAAATTAACTCCGTAAGACTTGTTGAATAATTGCACTTAATATTATAGAGGTTTTCATTTGTAGAATATGCAAGGTGTGCATACAACAGGAAAGAATTTACATTAAATACATCTGTATAAAACCTGGGATTTCCATTATAAAAACAGAAATGTTATATACATACTAATACGAAGAGAAAATGAACTAACGTGCACGTGCTTAGGTGCTTTGACGCCTCCGCATACATTTATTTTTTAACACACTATTATACGGTTGATATGACAGTACTAATGCATTCAACTGTACCTAATGTGTAAAAAATGTGTTTGCACTTTTAACATATTATATTTGTAATAGCCTAGGTGTAACAAATACACACTTCAGTTTAAATAGGACAAAATAACCAACTTAAAACAATATTATATCTTTCATGAAGGTTTTGATATGAGAGTTTTTGTAATAAAATGCTTTATCAGAACGCAAGTGAAAAAAGAGTTGAAACTGTTTCAGAAGGGCGTTAACAGAATTTATTAATTTGACGAAAAGTCTTAAAACAAAAATGGAAATTTCTGGGGACCCATTTTAACAAACATCGTACGAAAAAAAGTGTGGTAAGTAAATATATTTCATGACAGATTTTTGACAACCGCTGAGATAATCATAAATGATAATAATAATAATAATTAATCATAAATGTTCTACACTGAAGAAGCTTGACAGGTTATCTGTTATTTCTATAAAGCTACCTTTATTTTGCAATAATTTGCTTCTAAAGTATAATTAAATGTATTTCTGCTATTCAGGTTTTTTCTGCTCTTGTTTTCTACAGTTTGTCAAGGAGTCCTTAAACCCATTTAACCGAAATGTCTGCATGTTAAAGAAAATAATGAATGATTCAACCATCATAAGTTTAAAACATGTTCCATAAAATAAACACATGCATTAAAAACATACCTTGTACAGCAGGTAAAGAAATTAATCCGACATCTACTACGGCGACAAATGTCTCGGGTCTAAATTTCCATTCATTAAGAACAAATCACCGCATGGTAACTCCTCGCTTGCAGACGAACATCACCTACAGAAGTCATCCGAATGAGTAAATCATAATCCCGCATAAATAGGAAATCACATTCGACAGTGGACAACTCTTACCCACGTGATCAGTACGATGGCGCGTAACTACCCAGTATTGGTTCAGTACTAAGTCAGCTCGATATTCACTCTCGCTTTGTTGACCGAGTTAATTGCAGACATCTTTAAAACTCGCGATTATTTTGATTAACCAATTAAAAAGTCAATATTTCCAGCATTGTGGAGACTATTATTTACAAATTATAGCACTTTACCGTAGATAATATGCATTTAAACATTTTTCACCGCACTGAATACAATGTGATTATAAGCATCACCAGGGGAGGCATTCGTTTCCTGTATTGACTCCCGTGTCCATTACAGCGGGTTTCTGGACATTTATTCATAACTCGTTAGCATAATTCAAATATCGAATTGCATTTTAATTGGTGGACATCATTAATATTTGAAACGGAGACAAACTGTATGAATTTCAACTTTTCTCTTTCACAAACTGAGTCTTTTGTGAAAAATTTAGGCCACGTTCGATTTTCTGTCTAAAATACAATGATTCCTGTTTTATATGACTAACTGATGGCTTTTAAGTGCCAGGGTTACCTTTATCGCACTCACATAAACTACTTGTAGTAGATAGCTACACTTTTCTGTGTAGTCAGCAATGCCGTGATAATGGACGCATTGTGAAAATATAATTACCGATATATTTTTATAAATCAATCAAAAGTTCGCATACACTAAAAACTAATGATTATAATATAGCTACACGACCTCGAAGCGGATGCGATGCTGTTGTTGAATGCTCACGAGACCTTCCCGTACCTCAAGTTTTTCTAGAAGCAACAGGTCTGCATTTTCATAATGATGCATTTTACACTTGGTGCAATATGGTGTAATTTTAGGGTTTCAAGCCCACAGCAAAATATGTAAGAAGTAACCCTTGAAAGAGTCTGGAGTATAGGTCCAATAGGAGACTGTCTGCCATTGGTCAGCCAATTTGTCAGCCATATTTTCCCCAAGTGCATCGATCAGGGTATTTAGCATCGAGTAAGGTCATCTTGGGTTGACCACACGCCCGTGATTTACTTGGTATGATTCCTTTGTTTAGAGGGAGGAATATTAAGGAAACGTTCCTTAAGACTGGGTTTCTTTTTTGGATCTTGGATTTTAGATTTTGGAGGTCTATTTGGGCTGTTGGAATTTTAGAAAGAAAGTGAACAAGAAGTTAGCAACATGTAATAAAATGTGATCTCAGCAACCTGTGAATATGTTGTATATATAGATATGGAAGAATAACCTTGTGATTTAGATGAAATATCTTAATATAGCTGTTCACAAAGTGTGATATGGCATGGCATTGCACAACTGGATGATGTATTTCCTTTATTAGATAAGGCAGTTGTATATATGGAAAAATACGAGAAGACCAAGAATTTTTTATTGGACATAGGTTCAGATAAATTCTGGTCATGGATAGTACTTGTGTTGCGACTTTCTGTTGCCGGTAATTGTACTGTGCCATTTCCGTCTAATGGCAACTGCATTTCTTGCGAAATTTAATTGGTACTAAAGAAATGTTGGTATAAATTCTGAAAAAGTTGGTGGCTCATCGTTCGAAAATGCAGTTTACCAACCACCACTGTCGCCAGGCAGCTTTAATAGTTCATCTGCTGTTAATTATTCAATTGAAAATATGGAACATCTTTTGATCAAGATCCAGATAGTTCGATTGTTGAAAAATGGCTTAACGCTTACAGAAAACGTTTACCAATGGACACAGGTTTAGGATATTCTCGAAAAGATCTGGTGTATGGTCACACTGGGAGAGGTATACTAGTTAAAGTTGAGAAATTCTTGATTTTTCTGATGTTGCAAGTAAGTTTGTTGTAAAAGTTTGGAAATACAGTGTGCCATTTTCCCATGGATTATCCAAATTTGAAGAATGTAGCAAAACTGGTGAAAGCAAACTGTCGTTCGTTTTGAAAATTATGGATAACGAAATGATAACTGTATTTCTTGTGAATGTAATTTTAACGGGCAGGATAGAGATGTTGACATATATTTGACATTGTCGCTGGCTCATTGCTTCAAAATGCAACATATAAAACACCGCAGTCGTCAAGCAGTTATAAATGTCTCTTAGGTAAACTATTCACCTTTTTACAGAATGCAAAGCGTTGTATAGACACAACCAGTTATAAAACATGCCAGTCGTGTAGGGAAATGTTCCTAGTGTTTCGAAAGAATAACGTAGACGAAAAAAATATTGTGTTTATTCCCATGCGTTTGTAACAATCCGACTTTACAACTTTGTAACATGACCGGTTTTTTTCAATGGGTTAATGCTTAATCGACGTAATATGTTATTACTGTGTTATGTATCGAAATAAAAAATCGCACATGTACATGTAACATTTTGATCTAATAGATTTAAAATACTTTTCTAAATAAAAAATAATCCGAAAACATTTGATTTGCTGTTTTTTCCTTTTGCTGCCTTTTGCTGTTATCACGTTTCAAATAAAAAAAATGGCTGACGTCTTAAATCGGAATTTCCTCTATGTTTAGCGCTAAGAGACATTTTCTTATGAAATCGTTCGTATTTACGACTACGCCTGCCAGTAAATGACAGGAAAAAATATACATAAAGGTATTGCCCTCCGTATGGGGGAACATAGCAACTTTAGGTAAATTGTTGACCTCAGATAAAATGTTGCACTGTACTCTTCATAGAAGGCAAATCCAACTGTATTGTACTGATCAAAAACTTAGTTTGCTCTTTGCTCAAATAAATAAAAATTACTTTACATAAGTAAAAACCAACGTTTTAACCAATTTAACAACATTTCGTAGTCTTGAAATGGTATCTAAATATGCCAAGTTACAAATTAGAATATCTAAGTGTGAAAGCTTTAATGCAAAAACTATCAATTTTAACCACAATTGTTTTCTCTTCATATTTCAGTAACATATTGTTTAGTATCTACATATTTATTTTTAGATAGCTTGTATGTATACATATATTTATTTGATAAGGGCTTTTGAACGTATATAATTAATGATAAATGTGTTATATATAATCTTATATATAAATGTGATATAATAATAATAATTATAATATTAATAATTATAATAATAATAATTATAATAATAATTATAGTAATAAGCGATGCATTAAATACGCATTAAAACCATTGGCTATCACATGCAAATTAAAAAGGCTACCAACAATTGCAAAACCAATTCTTCAAATTAAAAAAAACACAACTGAATCTTATATGCACATGCTTAAGACTGTTTACTCTTCATTACAGCCAGACCTGTTCCACAAAACTGTTCGACTGTGATTTAAGTATATGTTCTGAATATGAGAATTGTTAGCAGATGACATTAATAAATTTGGTTAGGTAAGTGCGGTGTATTAAATAACCTTTTTATACAACTTTCCATTTGTAGAGAAAGATTTAAAGGTGTGTTTAGCAAACAAAATGCTAAACCGTTAGCCTCAACTTATATATAATATATATAAAGAAATACACATCTGTAATGTGAGGCAGTTGGGTATTTCTGCACCGTAAACCAGTTCATTGATATCTGTATTTGCTACACCACAAACAGTGTGACCCTAGGCTTACGAGCTAATTTTCATTTTCAAAAAACACTATCATTTCAAGCTATCTTCTGTGCTTCTTTCAAGTAATAATTTGAAGTTACAGTTGATACGCCCTGAACAGGTCTGCCTAGTTCGATATACTGTACATAATTAGGCTTTGAGAAGATCAAAGACCCCTAAACAGTGCCTTAAGCCAATTTCTGACGACCTTAGAATAACAGATATCTTAAAGATTGCGAAAAATACCGCTGCCGATGTTTTGATCGTTATTGTTTTAGCATGCTGTGCAGCTAAGATTTCCGCAGTGACTGGCATTAACATACCAATATAAGTAAGTAAGTAATATAAGAGAAAGAGTTAAATTCTATTTTATATTTACTGTTAAAGAAAAGTCACAGCTTATTAAATGCTTCGGACACGAAACTCATGAAGTAAGAATACCTAATTCACTCGCCATACTTTTATTGATAAACTGTATTCATGCTTTTCAACTATACACCGTAGCACTCTTTTTCTGTAAAAAGGATGCATCTAATATTTTATAATGCAATTTCTTCTTAATTGAACTTTTACTATCTGATTTATTGTTGAAACATAATATAAATATAATCCACGTTTGCAGTGTCTTTCTTGTAGGTTCTTCTGTACAGCTTCGGATACGCCTTGGAAGGTTATTACAATTCTAACATGAATATATGTGCAACAATAAATAAGTTTCAGTATTATATTTTTAATACATTGAAATTTATTTGTTTTTGCATAAATGGATATGTTGCCTTCTAAAAGTAAAGAACGTGTGATCACTAATATTTGTTTAAACATGATTTTCATTAATGTAGTTATACAACGTCTTTATAAAAGACACAACGTACATGCCCTTATTTAGGACGTCATTGGGATAGGTAATACATCCTCCTACAGCGATTCATTTACACAGAGAAAAACAAACATACTTATATATAACCATTTCTTAGGTAAATTGATACATGCATCTTGAAACACTATAATAAAACGCTTGTGTATAATATATTTGTATGAGAATTTGAGAGGGCATAAATACTTATAGTATTCAGTTATTTGTAAATATCAAGTTATACCAAACACCTTTCCATTAACTTCTTTTCAGTAACCCCACTTCAATGACAATTTCACACTAATTATATATAATATTTTCCTAACAGATGTTTTGTTAAGAGTGTATGTAATCATTTCAAAAAAATGAAAAAGGTAAACATATTGTGCAATGACCCTCTTGTGAACAGCAATCTGTCTATACCTAATGTTTCACATGTACCGGACCTGAGTTGAATTATATTTTGTAGAAAGATAATAATTTTATATTATACCATTATTTTGTTCGCATTTATTCAATAAAAATAAATAAAAAAACGAAAGCTTTAAATTGCAGGAAAGCAGAACTGTATTACTTTATCATAGATGATAACACTTTGCAAAACAAACTCTACTGAGCAGTGATATGTCTCATATTATTTTGAGTTTGCTCACATTTTCCATAGTTCAAATTTACAAGACACTCTTAATCTGTGGAGAAACATCTCTTATACTACAACAATTTATAAAATTCTCCAGGGTGAATATGTGTGTGTGGAAGGATTAACATACAGAAGTCCTCACGATGAATATATACATAGTATATGAAATGCTTCTTTATTTATAATAAATTAGTTTAACGTAAAGACAAGTCTGTCTCCAATGTATAGATTATGCCGAGCAAGCGATTTTCTCGGTATATGTTTGAGTTCACGCGCAAGGATGACCGATACACACATAAATATTTGTAGATTCCGGTCAGAAACTAATAAATTGGCATGCGCAGTCTACGACTTAAGTAACTTTGGGTGTCTATTTCAGAACTCTCACACCATAACTGCTTTAATTGCCCACTGCACGGGGAGGACTGACGGCATAGAGACATTTACCACAAACAAATGTCGGCTTTTAACGCTTCGTTTAGACTCGTTCTAACATTGTTACTTTCCAAAATGGAAACGATTAAGACACGAAAGGTGAAAACGAAACGTGGAATAGTGTTTACTAGAGATTTCTTTGATATGGTTCTTACACGGTGCTGCAAATGTCGCCATTTGTTTGGCATTTGTACAACAACTGTATGCTCTTGTAATGTGTTTGTCGTCTAAGATAAGATAACAATTTAGATTTATATATTGCGAAGGTAAGAAATAACTAAAGTGGATACATTGTACAGGCATTGTCACAACATTCTCATAAAAATTACAAATTTGCTTACGGTGGTTATGATCTCTGGATATATAAAACTTAATACGTGATACAAACCGAAATCTTTATAGAACTGCTGTTTAGCTCCTTTCTTGTACTAAATATATCTACCATTAACAAATGTAACATTTCTCCGAAATATCAGACAACACTATATTTGCCTTCTACAGGGCATCTACCTTAACCTCAACATTTAACCAACTAACTATTCATATATGATACTTTGTTGCATGAAAAATTAGCATTATTTAACCGTACCATTTATACACTTCTTTTGCAGATGTTATTTCTATGGAAAACAGTACAGTCTCTTGGAAGAAATCTTATTTCGTAGAGTCTAGATTTACAAATTTGCAATTCGTCTTGTAATCGCCTACGTCAGGACAAGGGTTTACATCACGTGACCATTTTACCGTAATAATATGTCGTAACCAAACAATTATCATTCGGGTGATATAAAGCGATATAACAAGGATTGTTGTCGAATATTAATAGATATTACTTAATCTAGTTACTACACAATGTGAACAAACTTTTATAAAGGTGCAATTATCTACTAATAGAGATATAATACCTAATCCGTGGTTATTGTCTGTCTTCACATTTAAATTTGCATTCTGGACGGAACAGTGATTTTATTTAGTGATGATCGAATAAGGTTTCATTTAAATTGCTTGTTTTTTGTGTAATTAATAGAGGACGCTGTTCTGCAGTGGATATGGTATCCGCCTTGCGTTCAGGAGGTTGCGCGTTCTAGCCTCGAATAGGGCATTTCACCTGACCTTCTTTTGACACCAGATACTGGTTTTAACCAGGAAGTGGACTCGTAATTGTTTCTTCAAGCCAAAGGTTTTCAACATAATCGAGCTAAAACAAATAAGTGTAACTTAAACTACATGCAAATGATAGATATTATAGATATGTATATATTTTCGCGTCGTAAACCAAGAGTATATAATAGGGCGGAGGCTTTGTTTAACTCCTCAATAGTCATAGGGAATTGTCATATTGGTCGACAAAAGTTAAGGTTTTAATGAATTTGGGTGCAAGTTCCATGCTCTGATCGTGCTTGATAGAAAACTGTTGTACTCGTTAAAGGAAGTTATACGGAATAGAGGAATGCGAAGAGTATGACTTGCAAAGCGAATATTATAATTATTGCTTTTTGGAAGATATTGATAAAGGTATGGAAAAACAAGAGCACTCATTTATTGCAGGATTTTCTCAAATGAAATCTTGAAAGTAACAGTAAATTGATGTTTTATCATCGATTTAAGATGATACGTAGTCGCCAACGGTAAGACAAAGGTTAAAGCCTCGAGTACTGTCTTGCAAAACGTCGTTCACAATAAAAAAAATGTTGAAAGTGTGATACAGTCGCCAACTCAAAAAAAAAAACCGGTTTATATCACCAGTAATTTCATGCTTAACGATGGACTCCAAAAATAATGTCGTAAAATGCACAAAACCTGTTGTAAGGGATATATATATTCGCCAACGGCAGGAAATGATTTATGTCGCCGTCCTGCGAAACGGCTTGAATCAAAACAAGGTGATTATGTATGGGTGATAATTTTGTAGTCCAAGAGTTTATTACACGGATAACGTCTTACCAAACGTTCTCCGCAATATTTTGTCGTAGTGACGCAATTTATCCGCCAACGACAGAAAACGGTTCCTACCAAACATCATACCCCAAGATGTGTCGTAACGTCCACATTTAGTCGATAACGACAGGGCAATGGTTTATATCATTGGTTACGTCGTACCAATTGTTGATCGCCAAAATATGTCGTACGGCTGATATGTAGGCTCCAGCGACAACACCAGCGTTGTCATAGCACACACACTGTGCACGGTGTTGGCATTCAATATTTTCTCTCTCTCTCTCTCTCTCTGTACTCTGTAT